>PHWZ01000301.1:0-47350 GCA_004379285.1 Botryotinia calthae | reverse complement strand
ATGAATAATATGATATTACATCATATTTATTTATTTATTTATTTATAGTAATTAACATCTGCTGGTGACCTCCCGAGGGGTATATAAGATATAGCTAGATCTAGAATTATAAATACTGGAAGGCGCTGATATGTATGCTAGTAAAACCTCTGAAAGGGAAACCCAGAACTTCCTATATTATCTAAACAAGCTAATATAATAAATTCAAATGAGGGCCGATCGATTTTATATTCCTAATACTGGGGGGCACTCTAATAGTACGATTGCTTTTATTGTATATATATAAGCAGATTATGTATATAGCTAAAATTAGTGTATATAGGTATGCTGCTTCAAGGAAACAGATGTGTATGTAGTGAAGATACTTAATAGAAACAGAGGGTGTATACGATGATACTCTAGAAGAGTGTAGGATTCGGCTATTAGATCGCTTAGGGAGCAGCCGGAACAGTGATTTCGCTTAATAGTAGTGTGGTACATAGGTGTAGTAGTAGTGGTTGGAGAAGGGATCATTAATTTCTGTATGAACGAGTGAATGATCCTGGTCATCTTCACTTAGTGAATGATCTTCTACAGTATAGCCTTTAGCGAATGCGAAAGATATTAGCTCTTTCGTATTATCATAGCTTTTTATTTAAGAGCTATAGAAATCAAATAGTCAGTTCTTTAGACTGAATACAAAATTGACAATTAGGATTTACAAACAAACTATAGATACTACATCATCTGTATCCTTCTCACTTCGTTTGCATCAATATCATCATTATAATATACAGTGGCCCACAAAAAATAAGGGCCGAAACGCGTATTTCGCGTTTTCCACGCGACAAAATCTTCAACACCACATTTTTAAAATTTTATTATTCAACAATCACAACTTCGAATGATTTCAAATCAAGATATTTACGTATGGGGGAAGTAGCTTCAAAGCAGCCATCTGCCACTACACCTCTAGAGAACCTCTCAATTACCACTCCACAGAACCCATCTGTCGCTATACCTACAGAGCAATCATCCTTTACTACTCCTTAAGAGCAACCGTTCATCAGAATACCTCCATTACTAGTCACTACTCCTCCAGAGAACCCATCTATTACCACTCCTCCAGAACATCTATCTACTATCACACCAGCAAAACCTTCTACTACACCTCCAGAAAATCCTGTCCATTCTCCAGAGAAATTATCCGCCACTCCAGCTCCGAAATCTCCTAATAAATCTATCACGGGCCCGGTATTTCAATGCAACTACAGCGACATCGAAGAATTAGAAGAAAAGGGTATAGCGTTGTGGTTCAATAAGTTGAAGGACGAAAGAGTTGAGAGCTAACTTAAAGTTAGGAGAAGAGAATATCGGGATTATATAAGGCAGAGCAAATGTAGGGCACTCAATAATGTCTTCAGATCTTACAATAACCGATAGGATTATTATAACCAATCAGTCCACTAAACCAGCAACCCAGAATCAACAAAGTCTTCACAGCGAATAGATTATAAACTGATGGCGTACAATATAAGTTTCTGCTTTGCTAAGGCATTTTTATCACACCGAGTAGGACAGCTACGAATAAACGTCCGAACGAGAAGAATCTGGCTTAGAAGTGTATGAAGAGCTGCAGCATCAACAGCAAGCTCTGCTCACTTTGCAAATGTCTGTTTTTTGCCAAATCAAAAGAGCTCAACTCTAACTAAAAGAAAAGAAATAAATTCCGTATAGACATACATGTCCATATGCTTTCACGATACAAATCTGTAACTTGTTCATGTGAATACTTGTCATTAGATGAAAACTGTCTATTAGATACAAAATCCACCGTTCCTGCTTCTAGTTAAATACTGCGATATAATGCCGATCAAAACATTGTTTTATCGTCAGAGAAACGAGTGGTGGGAGTGCAGCAAAACGTAGCAACAAGGGGGTAATATGTACCCTGCCAGTTTGCCACTCAAAATGCCAAAAAGATCCGGAAAGGCTTGACGTTAATTCAGAGCCCAACGGAAAGTCTCACTCCGCATCTCATGTTGAGATGCATGTATCCCATGCTTCGTCTATCAATGGGATTACGATGCATTCATGGCCGGGAACCTTATCCTTGAACTCCTTATCTTATGCTCCCACACCTCTTGTACGCAGCTTTCTGCACTATGCAGGACACTCATGGCAACGCACATGGGCAAGCAAGGAGCTCTGGAACAGTCAGGAGCAAAGCTGTGGTAGACCTCAAATGCCAACCACAGGAAATTTCCGCCCCGTCTTCAGACCTAGAGCCATCATCCTTAAAACGTTCCGAGAGGACTATCCTCTTATCCTGCAAATTCAAACTTCAGATCGTGTCAAAGCTCATCAGGCCTTCAAACAACCGAGCAAGAGAAAGACACTACGGGCTCTCATTGTGTTCCCTGCGATCGATCTTTCGATAGCAACAAAAGCCTGACGCAGCACAAACGAACGTCACTTGCGCATGTCTTCAACTGTGTGCCTTGCAACCGTCGCTTCAATAGCGAAGAGACGCTGCAACAGCACCTGCGAGATTCACCAGCACACGTCCCGTCCTTCGGCTGTGATGATTGTGATCGATCTTTCGATAGCGAAGAGGCGCTGCAACAGCACCCGCGGGACTCTCCTATTCACCAACAGGATACAGAGACGCCTTTGGATGTCTTTTTCCACTCTTTCCCAACATTTGATTATGACCCTTCTCTCCCACCAGCAACTTCGTATACCGATTTGCGGAGACATGAAGGATGGCACCGTGGCAGTGCCGTGTCAGATGATGCTTGGAACAAGTACCAAGATGCGCTGAATAGCGAATTACACATGTGGTATGGTGTAGAGAACGATTTGACCGCGTGGCATGCGCTTTGTCGCGCAATAGGTGTCGAGCCGCTTCCAACAACGTCTGAGCAATGTGATGAGGTACGAGACCATGCAATGAGGTTTAGTAGGCTTATGCTGAAGCGAAGCATAGGTTGTACGAAGGACACACGTTAATATTGTTGATTTGATTGAATGGGGACGAAGCGGCAGTGAGGAAAAAGCTGAAACCTTCCGCGATATAACAGGGCTACGAGCCTACACTAAAGAGACAGACAAGATATTTCGCAATACATTCGACCAAGAAGGCGGTCATGTTGTCTTGAGACACCTGCTTCGAAAGATTTTCAAGAAAGCTTGTAAGAATTTAAACACTGTTATCTCCAGGCCAGAATGATATTGCATTCGGCAACGGTATCATCTTTTTTTCAACGAGAGGATTTTGTGATGTCCAGTGCTGCCGTTGATCTGTACGAGAGTGTATATACTTTCTCGAGTCTTGGCCTTATCACGGCAGATACTGTTATGTCAATTAACTGTTTCTGTGCTGGACACTGAGTTTGTTAAGTTGAATCGTCTGTGATTTTCTTTCCCTCCTCATAAGTACCAATGTTTTTGACATGATCAGCCACTTCATTAACGAGGAGCGTGGTTTGAGCTGTATACGAGGATCGATTCGCTGTCTCAGCAAAGCAAAAAATAGCTCTATATAAGTGGGAAAAGCAGGATCTCGTTAAAGTTAGTAGTAGAAGGCGCAAGCGACGTGACGACGGAAGAGGAAGAGTCAGGTTGCTATCATGAATCTAGTCAGTCGAATTGAAATGTGATGCTGGCTTGAGCTCCTTCGTTTCGGTGACTCAAATAAAAGTCGGAAGTGTAGCTTACCGATACCATAGACTCAGGAGTGAAAATATCAATTCTTGACAATTATAGTATTATATTTATCAATATATCATTATTCAAATAAAATTCTTATAAGTTATAAAAATAATAAAGTAGGAGATCTATTCATAATAATTTATATCAAAATTAAAAGAGGAAAGCTTTATACTACGAAATCGATACAATACCAGATAATACATTCTATTAGATACACTTTTAACTTATTCAGAAATCTATTTTTGGGGGTTTATCGGAATGAGGCAAATCGGCCTCAGTATTACAGTAGGAGTGCATCTCCTTTGATCAATGGCTGTGCAGACCATCTGTCTCAATCGCATAGCAAAAATCCGCCCCAACAACCAATCACCCCATCATTCTCGGAACCGGAAAAACCTCTCTTCCATCCCCTCTCAAAATTATAATTCATCAATTGATCAATCAGTGAATTATATCGCATCCTACGGTCCACACCGAAACAGAGCAAGCAAGCAGGCCCACGAATCCTCTCTCGAACCATCCATCCATCCAGCAGTTCTCCCCCTCAATCCTCCCCCAAAACATACAGAAAGAAAGAAAGAAAGAAAGATGGCAATCCCAACGGCCGCCAAAGCAGCCGCCGCCGCAGCCCATGCATCACGACAAATAAACGCCGTCGTCGTATCCAGCGGGCTCATGGAAAAGACCGTCAAAGTAAGAATCGGCACTCAAGTATGGAACGAGCATTTGCAAAAGGTATTGTCCCCTCCCTCCCGTTTCCTCTATCCCGCTCCCAAATAAACTAACCCCCCCCAGAAATTCAACTCCAAAACCCACCTCCTAGTCCACGACCCGCGCTCCTCCCTCGCAACCGGCGACATAATAACCATCACCCCGGGATACCGCACTTCCAAAACCGTGCACCACGTAGTCTCCTCCATCATCGCGCCCTTCGGCCGACCCATTTCCGAGCGTCCTCCCATCCCCAGCGCCGAAGAACGGATTGCGGAGCGCGAGCGAAAATTAATGGCGAAGCATATTCGGAAGGGGAGTTGGAGTCGCTGGGGGTTTGAGCGGGATCCGAGGGGGATAGAGGGGAGTGAGTGGTTTGTGGAGGGGTTTGCCGAGGCGAAGAAGGGGAAGGGAGAGGTGGTGAAGGCTGAGGAGACGGCGAATGGGAATGGGGAGGAGGTAAAGCTTGTGTAGTGAAAAGGAAAATGGGTGGGGATATGGGTGCATATGCAAAATTTGGCGTTTAAGGTGTATCACATATCCGTGTACAGGAAGTGTATGAAGACGGGATTGTATCATAAGTATCATGTGTAAAGAATGACACGGCAAATGAATGCATCAAGCAATATCTCTATTGAAAATGTTAAGGTATGTTGTGTAACAGCAATTGAACCAGCTTTTATCACGCAGGACTCCACGCTCAAGACGCTGAACACCCGATCCCGCCTATGCTCTCCAGTTACCAAGAACCTTCCCATGCACCTCCCGGATTCCTTAAACCCATGGACCCTATTGTATACCGACCCCCAAATCCATCCAAAAGCTAAAATATTGATACACCAAGTCATACACATATACACATGCCATCATTGCCCTAACCGTAACCTTAACCTCCACGTTCACCAAACTCTTTTGCCCAATCCTCAAATTCTTGTAGTCCTTGCTTACTTACACTTGGTCTAATATTGACCAAACTAGCTTGAAAGTCTTCAATTTGCATTGGTCGAATATCATCCATAGTCATTTCCAAAAGCTTTTCTCCGAGAGATCGTAGAGGACCCATAGCCGCATCTTTAGCTAATGCTGTAATATCGGAACCCGAAAACCCTATAAATTATTAGAAATATTCGATAAAAAACTGAACAAAACTTACCATCGGTCAATCTGACCAAGTGATCAATGTCCTCTTCTTTCAACCCGTGCTTTTGATGTCCCAATAAAGTATGTAATTGCTTGGCTCTAGTCTCATCCTCAGGTAAAGGAATATACTGCCTTCTCACGAATCTTCGTCTTGCAGCTTCGTCAATAGCCCAAGGCAAGTTTGTTGCAGCAAGTACTAATACTCGACTAGCATCCCCCCTTTCCTTTTCCTTGTCTGTTTGTTCCCTACCCGCTGCAGCTCTTTGTAAATCACTCTACTGAATCAGGAATTCGGTCTTGATACGCCTTGTAGCTTCATGCTCTCCTCCAGATCGTGCAGAAAGAAGAGAGTCAATTTCATCGACGAAAATGATACTTGGTGCCAGTGCTTTTGCAAGAGAAAACAATGCTCGGACAAGTTTCTCGGACTCACCCAAGAACTTGCTTGTCAAACTACTAGCTGAGATGGAGAAGAAAGTAGACCTCGACTCGGTAGCAACCGCTCTTGCTAACATAGTTTTACCAGTACCTGGGGGGCCAAATAATAGCATACCACGAGCTGGTTCGCGAAGGCCCATGAAAAGATCTGGTCGTAGAAAAGGATAAACAACGGCTTCTTTCAGCGCATTCTTAGCAATATCCAGACCCGCAACATCATCCCAGTGTACCTCATCGCCTTGAACTACAATCTCATTAAAAATCTGTTTGGCAGCCCCTTCATCAACCCCTTTCGGCAAATTCTTCATGAGATGTTTAACCTTCTCATCCCATGCACTCTTGATCCTATCCGTGGCAGAATCATTAGACTCTTCAGATGTTGGCGTTGTAGCATCAACAAGTATTGGCGATACCATCTGCTTCTGCTTTCTTTTAGGCCGAGCTCGCGATTCTTCATTACTGGTATCATCATTTGCACTTTGAGACGAAGTATCATCTCCGTGTACTCGCCTGAGTTCTTTCCCTCGTGACTTTTTGTTATCATCTACACGTCTTGGTGAGGAGGTGTTCGCAGATACAAGTTTTCTTTGTAAGCGATTTGATGACGCTGAAGGTTCAGCGTTCGAATCTAGTCTGGGAGCTGGTCTCCTACGCTGAGGTACCGGTATGTTGTCTGGATTGCCTTTCTTGGCAATTGTATCAGGATACTCTTGAAGATAAGTCGGGTATTTTAATGGTTCAAATTTACCTGGTGGTCTTGCGTGAGGTGGAGGTGGTGGAGGTCCCTTCTTAAGCTGTGCGAACGCTGTAGCAGAAGATTCGGCTGGTCGTGGTTGTGACGATGAGCCAAAATTAGGCTCAACAGGTTGCGGTATAAGTGGAGAATCAAGTCCAATCATGTCTTTCATGGTGGCAGTGGTGAAAGAATGTCCAGCAACGGCACCTGGTTGACCTGGATCTGTTGGAGGGAAAGGATATCCATTTGATTGACCTGTAGCTCCGACCAAATCGTTCAAACCTGTGAATAAATCCGGCGGTGATTTTCGCGGCGGTCGTACATCTGGTACTAGAGTTCTTGTTGTGCTATCAAATCGGACCGGAGTCGGAGGCACTTGTTTTCCTTTGAATGGGTCTGAAAAGCCGGGCTTATCACCATGTAAATTTGTTGTGCTACTGTCAGTCTCTGGATCTTGCGAACGACCCAATTTGTCCTTATCCTTCCCCTTTCTACCCATTGTATTCCATGCCAGGGTGGCAGCTTTATTCGTTATAGGATTCTCATCTTTCTTTCTGTTGGACCGAGAACTCTTGCTTTTCTTGGAATCGCCAGATCTTAATGTTTGAAGCATTGTTCTTCCTTCTTTTTCGGGGCTAGGACTTCTCGATTCTTTCGACATTTTATGTTGTGGTGCAGGGACTGGTGGATGAGATGTTGGCGCGGATGGCCTTGATGATGCTGTTGGTAATGAAATTGAAGAACTTGACATACTTCTGCCACCGCCAACAACCGCCATCTGCGAGCTATTCTTTGGAGCCATCGAAGGTCGTTGAGGTAATGGAGGCGGGGTAGGTTTTGGCAGACCATCATAATTGACCGCAGGAATTGTACCCTCCCCGATCGTATTACCCATACTTGTTGTAGCAGGGCGTTGAGAGTCCGAGGAAGCTCGCGAAGACTTCAAAAATGACTTGAGCCTTCCACTGCCACTACCGCTGCTAGTTTCTCCCGGCGGTGTCTTTTCTCCGTTGTTCTTCTCTTCCCGTGAGGCTTTTAGCGCTTCTAACAAATCGACACGTTCCTTGCATTGCACTTCCATCGACCTCAGACTATCCTTCTAAGCCTTTTCGGTTTCTGATTTGGGAGTATAACCTGCGGGAACTCGATATGCATTATGATAATAGATTTGATCGAGCGCCGAGCGCCATGATCTTAAAGCTTCCGACTCATTGCCCTAGATAAATTCGAATACATCAGTATTTCTCTCTCAGACCTCGACGTCACGAAAGAGGATGGATGTCTTTACTAACCTTCCCTTCGAAATATACCGCCGTCGAGCATATTAAATAACATTCATCGTACGTCTTTTGCAGCGATGAAGATTGTTTATGTCGCATCATGACAAAGTTTCTCGCTCTTGCGATAGTTCATTAAAATTGTCGATGGTGGAAAATGGATTAGAGAGTATTGTATGAAGATTAATAATTGAACGGTTGTTGATTGTATGAGGTCTCGTGTGTCTCTGGTCGCTCGCAATCGATAAACTGATATGTACGATGTCGAAGTTTAAATCATGTGTTTCTCTTTGCGGATAAGGCTCGAGGCTGTGACGTAGGTAAGATGCGAATGCTTGGGATCGGATTTTCCAGATGGATTTGTTGTTGTTGTGGTGAGTGTGAGATGCATATGATTATCCCATTCGAACACCACTCATCTATTATTTCTTGCCTGAGTAGAGTAATCTGTTTGAGTCTAGAATGGAGTGAAAAATCATCCGCATCTCATCGTGTTTGTTGGTTGGTGTTCTACGACGCATATCGAGATTGATTCATGCCAGCAGCCAGCGCCAAAGTTCATGTACGAGGATCGATTTAGGGTTGCATTGAGTGGGCTATCGCTGCCGATCTTACGATATCCGACGATAGAGGGGCATGAACGGCGCAAGGAGATGTCAGACTCTGTCCAGTACCATTTTCACTCTTCATACGAAGTCCTCTTGGAGATCAAGGCAAGGCGAGTTATATTTAGTTCACAGGGGTTCTCGGCACCGGTATACGATGGAACCTGGAAGGATTACGAGCATCAACAACGCGTCGACCTTACTCGAATAGGTGTATAACACGTTACGCTAGTAAACATCCCGTTCTCACATCCCGTTCTCACCGTTCTCGCATCGCCATCTTTATTGAGTTGGATTGTCCAGGTTAATCTTGGGGTAAATAACGTCATTCTGACTTTAGCCGATGGATTTTATTTAACATGGATAACAGATCTATCACTGCTAGATACCCGCTGTTAATAAAACGCATTGCGTCTAGCCAGTCAGTGGTATATTAGAGCCGTTGACGATATAACCGCGTGGGTAGGTGAGAGGGTTCTTGGAAAGGTGGAAAAGACTAGAATCGTGATGTGGCTCCCTCCAGTATATTCATAACAACTGAAGGGCCTGCTCACGCCCTTCATCTCTTTGCTCTGTTGAGTTCTTTTCGATCTATCATGATTTGAATAACTGCAGGATGTAACATTGCACTGCTACATAACCGGGAGTGTATGGGTGTGTATGTTATGTGTCACCTTAACCAAAGTACAGCACGTATCTTCCCGCATACTTGGGACGAGATCCCGAGATATCAAGTTGAGTTTGGAAGTCTACCGTCTTGAGAAGCTGAGTATATATAGAACGTCAGAAACTTTAGGAGCGGCATCAGATTTGATACAAAGTTAAGTAAACAAGATTGCTGTCTCTAAATTGAGATATCTCTTGTTTATTTCTTCATTGATGGAATTTCTTCTTTCCCAAAGATGTGCGGTGCGAACATTTTGGAAATCCGCTCTCAACCTTGAATTTCTATGACGGGAAGGTGCATCTCTTCGTTTGAAGTTTATTTGGTACTTGAGATTGCACCACCTCACTTTGATTTTCATCACATTTCAATCAAAAAGTCCAGTTTATACTTCACTTGATTGTCCTGGTTCTGCTTTTGAACATGAAATAAGTCGTCGTACAGTGATTACGACTCACTGACGCGCCCATTCTCTTCTCCAACGTTTCATGACTTACGTCCATTCGATTCTTTCTGCAGAGTCTGTTTTTTCAACCATCACCATGATACACGTTCGCGCTTTTCCTTTCACTGTTCTATGCATCAGCATTCTACTCTTCATCGTCTTCCTCAATACATCCACGCCTTCCTACTTGACACATTACTCCTCAGACCTTCTTCAAAAATATAGACCGGTTCATGGTTCTTCCGATATTGCAAACAGCACATTTGGATTTCAGAAAATCTTTGCAGTGAGCTTACCGGAGCGAAGTGATAAGAGAGATGCTCTCACTTTGATTAGTAGTTTGACAGGGTTCAACATCGAATGGGTAGATGGAGTAAAGGGGGAAGCGGTCTCTGATAAAGCTGTGCCATATGGTGCTGATAGAGTGAAGTTATGGGAGTCAAATTTGGGAAGTTGGAGGGGACATATGAATGCTGTTCGGAGGTATGCCTTCATCTTATTATCATCAACTTCTTCACATTTGGTATTCAAGCTAACGCGCACTCTGCTCATCTAGAATTGTCGAACAAAACCTGACAAGCGCACTAATATTTGAAGATGATGTGGACTGGGATACCCGTTTAAAATCTCAACTCCTTACCTTCGCAGCCGGTTCCAAATTTATTCAATATACCTCCACTACGCCCTCAAATCTTATTTCTCCATATGGTGATAATTGGGATTTACTCTGGCTTGGTCACTGCGGCGAAGTATTCCCCGAAACCCTCGACGAATACAAATCGCTGTCTCCCTCCTCTCCCGAAATTGCGCATCTCTCCCGCAAATATATCATAACTTCCGATCCCACTGTCGCACCCCCAATACATTTCAAAGGTTTCCAAAATGCAACTCAAAATCCCCATACACGATGGGTTCACATAAGTGGAGGTCCTATCTGTACCTTTGCTTATGCGTTGAGTCAACAAGGCGCAAGAAAGGTACTATGGGATTTAAGTGTGGATAAATTAGCAGGGCCGTTTGATAATGCATTGGCGGGGTTATGTAGATGGGGACGGGATTCAAAGAGATTAGGAATGAGATGTATAAGTGTTACGCCGGGGCTCTTTCAACATCATAAAGCGAGAGGGTGGATAGGTGGAGATTCGGATATTCAGAAAGTAGGCAGTACGAAGGGGGAGGTGAGAGAGAAGGGGGTTACGGAAAATGTGGTTTGGAGTGCGAGGATGAATGTGAGGGAAATGTTGATGGGGGAAAAGATTAGGGGGCAGTGGGATGATGAGGTGGGAAAATAAATGTATGAATCGAGGATGTGATGTGGAGAGACTAGAATACTTATATATGGATATAGATTGGTTGAATGGATGTGTTAATATTTGATTTTATTCTCGAGTCTGATGAAATTGATTGGCGTTTCCTCGTACATGTCACAGGCTAATATGGGGATGAACTTGATGTATAAATGAATTGCAATATTACAACATACGCTTCAACGGTAATATATCTGTAGAATAAAACAAAATAAAACAGATCTTGGTATAACCTCACTCCTCCTTCTCCCACTCCCCCTTCTCCCTCTCCTCCTTCTCCCACTCCTCCTTCTCCCACTCCTCCTTCTCCACAGTTTTCCCTTTTTACGGCTCCTTGTAAGGTTCCCACTTCCTCCAGACCGAAGTCTTATGAACTGGTCTTAACAAATCGCACAAAGAAAACACAACCGGAAAGAAGAGTGAGCAGATGGTTGCTGCGAGCGCAAGTTTCCTCTCCAAGTAAGTTCCATCCAGCATTTATAATACTGAATACAGTATTAGATAAAGAAAATGCACCAGGGTATATTGAGATCAGGAAGAAGGCGCGGGAATACGATTGGTCCGCTCCGCTTGCTGGGAAATTTCCAGCAGCATTTGGGTAAGACCCACCAACAAGCAGTACCAAGTATGGCTTATTCCACCATTTGCTGTTGTTGATGGGTATTCGGTGAATAATATAATATGAATAAAGAATGAACGTACAGTGGTATTCACTTCTGGAATACTGAAAAAGTTCTGTTTCTTCTGATTTGAAGGAATGATCGAGGTGGAAGGAATGGTTGTAAGGGTGATCACAATTTTAGCTATGGTTTGATTTGAAAGTTTCGTTTTGGTTTGTATGGCTTTGGTGGTGTTGCTGCTGCTGCTGTTGGTCTTGGTGGTGCTGATGGTTCTAATGGTTCTGGTGGTATTTTGATTTGTATAACTTTGGTGGTATTGCTGCTGCTGCTAGTTTTGGTGGTGCTAATGATTCTGGTGGTTCTAGTGGTTCTAGTGATGAGGGGGGATATTCGCTCTTTCCTCTTTAGCGAGTGAAGGAGAAGAAAAAAATAAGAGAAAGAAGGATTTGCATTTCCTAATTTGATAGGATTAGTTCCAAAAAAAGGAAGGATCTTGATTGTATTTATTGTTGAGGATGATTTCGAATATTTGAAGAGTTGAATGTTTCGAATGATTCTGTGTTTCTGATTAGGTTGAATGCTTGTAGTGATTCTGTTGCATTGAAGTGAAGGTAATGAGTTTTTGAGATGGTTTTGATGTATTTGATAATTTGAATGTATATAATGGTTTGAGTGAATGGAATGATTTCAGTGAATGAAATCGTTTGGATATATGAAATAAGTTGAATATATAAAGTAGGTTGAATATATGAAATAGGTTGAGTATATAAAATGGTTTAAATGTATGAAATGGTTTGAGTATATGAAATGGGTTGAATGTATGAAATAGGTTGAGTATATGAAGTGGGTTGAATGTATGAAATGGTTTGAGTATATGAAATGGGTTGAATGTATGAAATAGTTTGAATATATGAAATAAGTTGAATATATGAAAAGGGTTGAATATATGAAAAGGGTTGAATATATGAAAAGGGTTGAATATATGAAGTGGGTTGAATGTACGAAATGGATTGAATATATGAGATAATTTGAGTATATGAAAAGGGTTGAATATATGAAGTGGGTTGAATGTACGAAATGGATTGAATATATGAGATAATTTGAGTATATGAAATGATATGAATATATAAAATGCTTTGAATGTATGTAACAGTTTGAATAATCAAAATGAGTTGAAAGTTTGAAACAATTTAAATCTATAAAACAATTTGAATATTTTAAATTATTTGAAGGTATGGAATAGCTTGAATGGATAAAGCTATTTGAGTTTATGGAATCATTTGATTGTATGAGATCGTTTGAATGTTCTGGTTCAAGTTAATGTATAGAATCGATGCGAGGTCGAAATCGAGTTGTTCTCGCTAAGCATAAATGCAAAAGGGGAAGGAACAATGACCAGGGTTGTTACAAACAGATGTGTGTAGTTGTTTGAATACAGGAGGAGCAATGAAGGATAGAGAAATGAGCAGATTAATGAACAATATGCTGATTTTGCTTCACTCGAAAACCACCAGAATCAGAACCAGAATCAGAATCAAAATCAAAATCAAAATCAAAAAGTACCATCACCACCCGCACAATGGATCCCGTTCAACGTTGGTGTATCGAAGCCGTAGTTGTTTTTTTTGTTTGTGTCTTCCCTGCGTGTTTTTTTGGTAGAGATTGGAAAGAGATTTATGTTATCCAATTAACTGTTGCTGTATTATTATTTACTGTCAATATCATTTTGTTCGTCGAATTTCGGCCACCACTTTTGTGCAATGGCACAATAAGTGGAGACGTGTTTTTCCTGGTTTACGGGGGCTTCGCCCAATTAATATACTGGCTCTGCGAATTCATGGAGAAAGATTTCGAATCTGTCTCCCGCTGCACTTTCATCCTAGCATTAGGATTCAATATCGCGGTGTTTGTCAACACCATCCTGAGTATCTGCTTTGTTGGATGGGATGTTGGGAAGATTTTTGCTCTTTCCTCCAGCATTTTCTCGTTGCTGGTGCCGACTGGCTGTTCATTATACGAATGGACGAGGCTCGCCTCGATTTGGAGGTCTTGGCGTGAGATCGCCGAGAAGAAAAAGGGTGGGGAGAAGAAGAAGTGAGCGGAGCGGAGGAGGGGGGTAGGAAGCGGGGGAAGAGGAAGTGACTGCGACGATGACGAAATATTGTTAATACGCTCGTCGTCTGGAAGGTTTCTAACCAGTCCCGCAGTATTAGTAGGGTTTCTTCCGAACTGCTGTGGGTGTCTGGGGTGGACCGACCGGGCACGAGTAGCCCAAGAAGAGTTTGGCCTTCGCGTGGCCTTGGGCGTCAGTATTCGAGGACGGATATATCCAAATCTAAATCCAAACCGACCTCGAAGAAGCTAATAAACTCAACAAACCAACAAACCAAAAAATCAACTACAACAAATCAAACATCGTATTATCGTATCGTATCGCAAGGAAAGAGTCACAGATGTGTGAGCGCTGTCTTGACTTTGAGTTAAGGAAGAATCTCGTGTCATTCTTACATCGAAACTGCTCAATGTCGTGAAACCACTTGGAAATTTGGACAATTCGAAACTTTGAAGACATTCCAGACTTTCAAATTTGATTCACAGTCCGGCGGGACAGCATCAGAATTGGTCTCAGCACATTCAAGCCAGAGCAAGACAAGGGACACACAAGGAGGGATGAAGAGCATGAGTTTGCATAGGAAATTGTACAGATACAATGGGTGTGTAGTATTGGAGGCCCATCGGAGCACGATTAGGGTTGTGGGGAGACTAGATGTGGCACTAAACCTAGCCTCCTCGGGTAGATTGTCGATCAAATATAACTTACAGCTCACCCACACACGGAGGAAAGCATACGGCGCACCTTTTTTTTTCTCAAAATCCATTCTTCTGAAGTTCGCATCATGATCGCACACATGAAGTTCCATACAATCGAACCCGAGGACAAACTTTCTCGTGTTCCAAACGTTCTTGCGTTCATTATCTACCGATTTTTTCCTATTCTCTGCCTTACGACATTCACATGCTGGTTTTTCCAAAGACACAGGTTCTTTGTCAGTGGAGGTGATACTTACTGGATGTATATCGCGATGTTTGCCTTACTCTTTACCTGCATGAGCAAACATCATCGCGAGGCAACCACTAGTTGTCGCGATTCTATCTTATCCCAAGACTTCTCTCCATATGAAAAGCTTTCTCAGGTTCGGTTGCTTCTTGAATCCTTTGATGAAACAAGAAGCCCAAATTTTTCTTTCGGATTTCGTAAGAAATCATGGACAGCGGAACAAAAAAAAAGGGAAATCCAGCACCAAAAAGAACGCTTCGCAATTTATCTGTCTGGTTCGCGACAAGGAATCCCAAGCTCAGCTTCTCTTCGCGAACACTACTATTTGCTCTCGATTTTGTTTGTGACAGCTATCCTAACTGTTCGTGTCTTCCGCCCTGAGATTAGAAGCTGGGAATGTTTTCTCGGGTACTTGACGTTTGGAAAGATTCACCATCTTCTGTGTTTCGTCTGCATCATAATTATGATTTCTTACTTCAGTTTTCAGTTCGGTATATGGGTCGACTGGAATGTGGGATCATTGGGCTTGACCGCCAGATATGTTCGTTACTGCTGCGGAAGTGCTGATTACGAAAGGGCCACCGAGAATAAGCGTACAGAGTTGGAATGGTGGATTGAAGGGATATTGAAGGACAATAGCGATTCGTTTGCGCTGGCAGAAGAAAGAAGACGAATCATTATTGCTCCCTTACAAAAGATGGTTCGCAAGAACACATTTTGCGAAGGATTTGCAATGGGAGCGCAAAAAGCTCATGCAAGGCGTGAAATGGCACGTCGAATCTGTAGCGATTGTGAATCTGCACACTGTTGCCTGTCTAAGAGTGTCAAACTGCAATAGTCTTTCTCTATCAACAACAATAAGGGTCACCAACCTATTCCTTTCAGTTTGGAAATAAATCTACTCAGTTTGACCAAATCTTCCGAGCCATTTATCACGAAACCGCGACATATCAGTACTCCTAGCTTTTGAGTACCGAGAGCAAGTCGAAAATCTTCTCTAAAGCCTCGCTACTGTCGTTCTTCTGTCCTCGCTGTCTCATATTATAAAGTTGTATGGAAACTGATTACACTTTGAATCAGCACCAGTTCTCAGCTCAATAAGTCGTCCAGTCTTCAATCACTTCAGTTTCTACGCGTACTACTACCCGCAACCCATCACTTGCTACCTCGCATAATGATGCAACGAAGGCGCCTTATAAGTTTTGCGAATATACGAACCGAAAAAGAACTTATACCGCGAAGCGACATTATGAATGTACGCCTTCTATACACATGTTGGCCAAGAGATGGATACGCACGATTAATCCAGACGATCAGAGGAAGAGGAAGAGGATTGGATTGAATAGCCCCCGCTTCTGTTGTGCTTTGCGAGATCTTGTTATTTAGGGGTAATTCTGTTTTATATTGGATATAAATGTAATGAGAGTGATGGGAAGATAATAATGTAATGTAACATAATATAAAGCAATAGAAATGTTGAAAAGCATTCTACACTTTTCAGATGAATGTTTGTGTATGATGACTCCACTTAGAATATTGTGCATGTCGGAACATAAGTTATTGCACGGAAAAGCACATCCAAAGCGAAGTGTACATTGGGCGAAGAGTGAATGCCTGTTTGATTTTATGTCTAATCTCCACTCAATGAATAAATCTAATGCAAACCCTACGACAACAAGACCCTAATTTCTCCTCCAGTTCTCGGATACAACATTCTCAAAGGTTCTTTCTCTCCATCCTCTTCATCCAAACTCTCCTCTAATTCTTCGTCGGCTTTAATCAGGCGCTCTTCTACCTTTTCAAAATCATCACAGAATCTCTCGGCCGCTTCTTCGGTAATTTGACGCACCAAGATGCTATTTTGTAGATCTTTGAGATTTTCTATTGCATCCATTAATGCCGAAGGGAGGAAATCATCTAAGGTTTGGGAAGCCTGTATTAAGGATGCGGGTTGAAATACTGGGTGATCTCGAATTTGCGTTGTCGAAGATATGGCTTGTAAAAGAGGCTGAAGAGCAGATTTTTTAAGGAAGAATGTGTATTGGTGATCTATGAGAGTGGCAGCGTGTTCTTCGATTGTATCTTTGATTTCTGAAACGCGGGAGATAGTGAAGTCAAAGGGAGCCAAAGTTGCTCGGGCGGATAGGAGACAATTAATTGTGAAGATCGTGCTCCTCGGAGCTGGGAGATCCTTTGCAATATTTTCGCCGCCTTGCATGAAGGGGTCAAAAGCTTCGGCAAGAATGGGCTCGAAATCGGCTTCTCGAGTCTCGGGAGATGTGAAAGATGTTTCGTATGTTTTCATGATTGCAGTCAGCTGTTTTAGACCTTCGTGGAGGAAATCAGGTGGACTGAGGTTAGGAGGGGCGACTTGGATCTCGGCTTGGAGACTGGTGATATGATCGCGCATCAAGGCTCGGAATTGGCGCAACGCAGATTCTTCGAGTGTTGCAAGAGATTCTAGGAGAATGGAATCATCCCCCAGTAATCTTTTGAATGTACCGCGGTAGAAATTCAATAAATTGGCTATCTTATACGCCATTATTGTCTCCTCGTGACTTTGTATTACCTGTCCAATTCTTTGACGAAGAACTCGTGCAACACCAGTGACGTCCCGATCTACTAATTCATTGAGAGCTTTCAGGCCATCAAAATGACCAATCTCGTTCTCATTTTCGGCTATGCGGTTCCAAGGCTCACTATCTAAACCAGCCTGTATCCCTTTTGCAATTTCATCGCCGTCTGAGATAAATAGAACTTCAAGTGCTTCTCGTTCGCCCACCGTTGCCGAGTGAGTCCAAGCCAGCATATCACCAACGTAACGTAGCGGATCATGAGCTACTAGTTCGATTGGCTTTATTGAAGAATCTTCTTCGCCGCTAACGGTGGTCCCAGTCAGTGCAGTATAAAATCCATCAGAAAGTATGTTTTCCCGTGCTTCGGCAAAGAAGTCGATGCAACTTTGAAACAACGATGGCCGTTCTGCTAATACGCGAAGAGCGCGACGGATCGAAGAACTGATTTGTGGATTTTCTAGATTGAGAGTCTTAAACTCTCTCTGTATCCATCTATAAAGCTTCTGGAAAGCACCATTGAGATTCTTCGTAGTTTGTTCCATAATTTCCAATCCCAACCGCTGATTCTCTGTTCCAAGTAAAATCTCACAGTCATTTTGGATCTTCTTCGTTCTGTTCAGAATGGAGAAGAATTTGTCATTTACAGGCTCGGCAGTTGAAGTAAGTAACGCAATATCATTATCTGACATAATAAAATGTGTATTGAAAGCATGCAGTAATTCTTGCTTTGCTTGCATTTGTTCCTTCTGCTTCATGAGCTCGGAAGCTTCCTGTATGACTGGAGCCGTTTCTTGATGAGCGGCTGAAATGTGTCGTTTCATTTCCTCACATCCTTGATTGAGAGTAGCAATGGTAAGACCGATGCGTTTAAGTTGCTAGAGATTAGAATGAGATGGGATTCTCAACAACAGAGGGGAGAAGCCTCATACCTCAGCAACATGACCAAATTCACGAATTATATCGCCATTACTTTCAATGACCTCCTTTTGAACATCTAATCTCAACTGCCGTCTAGTTTCGGCAGTGTTCTGTATACCTCGTTTGTCTAACAGGGACAGAGCATCTCTGATATCTGAATCGGCATAAGATGCTGAAAGGACACTCGTGACTTTTGAAGATAATGGATTGGTTCTTGATGTTAAAGGAGTTCCAGGAGAATCAGTTCCATCACTCAACCCCGAATGTGACTGTTTCCGAGTGAAGTAATCAGCCGTCATGATATCCAAGATTCGAATCCAATCCCCGTTTCTTCAACCTTGGAACTATTTTTGATATTCGCCGTTTTGTTTGTCTCGAACACAAGTTCTACAATCTCTCATGGGTTATAGCAAAGCTAAACCATTTGAGGTTGATAAGAAGGCGGTCAGAGTGGCAGATAATCGAGTTGCCGTATCGCATTGAGAGTGGGCGTCATTCATCATTCACCTACTATCTCGTGCTCTACATTTCAACTATCGACTTGAAACCGTCAACGTTATTCAGCTGACTTGAAGATCTATTGACCGTATGGCTGGATCCTTCCAGTAATGTATCATATTTAATACCCTACCTAACTCACAATCACTCTCAAGGTCATTTTATTCCATTGTCCGGTTTCAGCATAATCCTCAAGACTGATAGCCCGTTGCAGTCTTGACTAGAGATCAAACGGGTTTACTTGGATCTGCAGAACACTACTATACATACTCGGGTCGGTGGACTTTTCTCACGATGATGACCTCCAACCTTATTTCACGGTTGCTGCCATCAAATTCCCAAGCCAGATCGATATATGATTCGTTACGTGCTCACGACGAGGTTTCCGAATCGGAATTAGACATAGAGGAACGAGCAGCAATGGCACTCGACGAGGAGAACTTAAGATTTCATGATGACGAGTTGGGGAATTTGGCAGATGTGATCGGCGGTGAATCCGTAACAGAAAGTACAAAATTCCTACCTGATCAACAGCAACCAACACACAAGCCAGAATATGATCGCAAGGGAAAAGGTAAAGCACGAGCACACACTTTCGCAGAATCGCCTAGGTTACTTACAGAAGATCCCGACGATGATGTACCCGCTTCGTTGTTGATAGAGGGAGATAATCGTCATCCTGACCGGGAGGGTTCAGCCATTCGAGCAAGGCAGCCTGCGCTTCCAAAGAAAGCACACGCAATACCGAGACCATCCGCACAGCAGATGAAGGAAGAGAGGGACAGAGCCCATTGGGAGATGATGCAGGACCAGCAGAAATTACATCAAGATGACGCAGCCAGGACGACTGGTGTGTCGCATACACCACAAGCTATCCCTCGGAATACAGGAGTCTATTTGTCAGGCAGCCCAAAAGATAAAGCTATGTACCGATGGGTCAACGTGATAAATCTGGACAATTTCATCGGAGATTTATACGCCTATTTTGAAGGGGCAGGTATTTGGTGTATAGTTCTAGCCAAAGTCATCGATATTCTGTTAGTTCATCCTTTCGAAGTGAAGTAAAACCAGGCTAATTTATTGTTTGTTAGCACCCTTCTTTTTGTAACAATATTTACGACTTTCCTTACGCAATGTGTCGACTATAAGAAGATCTATCGTGGCAACGCTCGTAGTTTAAGTCAAGCGTTGGTTCCACAATGTACAAAGAAGATATCCGGAATTTCAAATGTAGCGATTTGGCTGGTTTGTCTGTTTGTCCTCTATAAGATATACCAGCTTTTGACGGATCTCCCGAGGCTTATGAGAATGCGTGACTTCTTTACTTATCTCCTCGAGATTCAGGATAGCAATATGCAAACCGTATCTTTTCAAGACGTTATAGGCAGGGTAATGGCGCTCCGAGACGCAAATCCTATGACCGTGGAGAGAATTTCGCCGAACAATCGAAAATTTGTCATGGGCACTCAATCGAAACAACGACTTGATGCTCATGATATAGCGAATCGTTTGATGAGGAAAGAAAATTACCTCATTGCCCTGGTTAACAAGGAAATTCTGGATCTGACTTTACCACTCCCTTTTTTGCAAGGACGACAGCTATTCTCGAAAACTTTACAGTGGAACTTGGAGTGGTGCATTTTAGATTTTGTTTTCAATGACTATGGCCAGGTTAGGCAATTGATTCTGAAGGATTCTCATCGACGAGAGTTGAGCGATGGGTTGCGAAATAGGTTCCTCTTTGCCGGGTTGATGAATGTTATCTGTGCTCCCGTCATCGTTGTATATGTGGTGATTGTGTATTTCTTTAAATACTTCAATGTAAGGTCCATGTTATCCCTTGACACATGAGATTTTACTAACTCCACTTTTAGCAATATCATAAAAACCCTGCAGCACTTGGATCGCGTGGATATACGCCTCTAGCTGAGTGGAAATTCAGAGAATTCAATGAACTTCATCATCTTTTCAATAGACGGTTGAACATGTCCGACCCATTTGCATCGCGCTATCTTAATCAGTTTCCAAATATCAAAACCGCCCATATGGCAAGATTTATAACATTCGTTGCTGGAGCCGTTGTATCTGTTCTGATAGTTGCCACAGTTTGGGACTCTGAAGTCTTAGCTGGATTTGATATCACCTCAGAGAGGCCGGTTTTATTCTATCTAGGAGTGTTTGGATCAATCTGGGCTATCACAAATGGTATGATACCAAAAGAAAATGAGGTATTTGATCCCGAGTACGCACTCCGAAGTGTGATCGAATATACTCATTACATGCCAAGTCATTGGCAAGATCGACTCCACAGTGACGAGGTTAAGCAAGAGTTCTCTACTCTCTATCAACTTAAGCTTGTGATTTTCTTTGAGGAGGTATTGAGCATTATAATTACCCCATTTCTGTTATGGTTCAGCTTGCCAAAGTGCGCCGAACAGATCATCGATTTCTTTAGAGAATTCACCGTTCATGTTGATGGCGTTGGATACGTTTGCTCCTTTGCTGTTTTCGACTTCAAGAAGGGAGTTGGTAGTGCTCCATCGCGGGGTATAGTCAAGACGGACGTGCGAGAAGATTATTATTCCACCAAGCACGGAAAAATGGCCGCTTCATACTATAATTTTCTGGACAATTATACGCTCAATCCAAAAACTGGCGTACCAGGACATATTCCACCGGGTATGCGACAGCAATTTCACCCTCCTCCTGCCTTTCCAGGTTTGATGTCTCCATCATCAGGTGTGGATATGCAGAGCTCGAGAATGGGACAGAGTGAAGTGAGACCGATGAATAGAGCACCCCGAATAACTCGATTCCCATCCAATACTACTACTATGGGATCTCCTATGGCTTCTATACTTTTGGACCCACGTCACCAGCCTTCGGCATCTGAAATCGATGCTCGTAGCGCAAGACGGACTTCTCGATCCAGATATCCAGCTCGCAGGGAAAATAATATAAGGGAAGAGCCCATGGAAGATGGAGATGAGCTTGGACGACCAGTTCTTCAACCCGGAAGATCTTATGCAGTCGATGATACAGTCGCCAATCTGGGCGAATCAACTTGGGAAGTGTCCCCCGCGAATGATGATAATGAGGGGAAAGATGACGAGGATGATGGCGATGGGACTGCGGGAGATGGTGTTTTGGGACTGGTATATCAATTTCAGAAGGCGCAAACAAATGGTAGACCAGGAGTTAGTATATGGTAGCGGTCTTGTAGGAAGATTCTGGTGTTCCGGGTGTTTGGCGACAGGGAAGTATATGCATGATAATGATATTGGCCCGGGCCCAAGCCCCTGGATTTGAAGCGAAGCTAGTTGGGACGTGTGTATAATTTTAGAAAGCAATTTTGATATCAATAATACATCATTTAATTTTATTTACAAGAAATAACAAGTATCATAATAAGGGTAAGCAAGTAAAGATGATAGCATGTATTAAGACCAGTGTCGTTGAAAAATTGATTCAGAATAGTACAACATAGGTCTCATATCATCATATCACACCTAGGTAATGATAATCCAAAATTATCCCAAACAATGCGAATACGAAACCATCAACCAGATATAAGGCACTCAAGCTTTTTTCGCCCCTACATCATAACGTTATAAGCCGCCTCCATAATTAGAAAACGCTACCAAACCTACGGTATCGATTTCTTCCAGACTAGGGCGTACGTACATGATGGGAATTGGAAAAATTCGATGCTCGAATTCGGTGTATGTATGGGGAAATGGCATGATGATAGTATGATGTGATGTGATATGATTTGATTTGATTAGATATGATTGGGAAGAGGGATTTGTGGCGAGCGGGTGCGATGGGAGGGATTGGAATATCGTACGATGATGATGATTATGATGAATGATGGTGGTGTTTGTGTGTGGGGTAGGTAAGGATGGGTAAACCTCGGTAGTAACTTTTGAGCGTGTGGATTTTGAGGATGGATTTGGTCGTGCGTGCGTGCGTGGGGAGATATGTGGTGCATGTACATGTGAGGGTTGCTGGATTTGGTGATTAGCTAGCTAGCTAGCTGCATGCAGCTGGTTTAAATTTAGATATCTGTGTGTATATATCTGTAGGTCTTCTCTGATATAAGAGAAGATATGAATGATTTGGTAGGGTTCTATGAATTATTGATGAATTGTTGATGATGGAGCTGGTACGCTGGGTAGGTAAGGAGCTGCAAATATATGGTTTTTATTCTAGTATGCAATGCGATGCAATGCGATCTATACCTAGGTATCTACTACGTGTAACTTTCTCTATTGAGACGAATGGTGTGAAGCCATGATCGAGTATGAATATCAAGTAGATGGCTGGATCAGCGTGCCTACCTCTGTGGCCGTCTTCTGTGGCTGGTAACATTCCATTCGATAATATCAGCCGGTTCGCCTACGAGGTTACATATGATTTTCCCCGTAGGCGTTCGTACTCCAGCTGAAATCCGATGTATGTACATGTGATGCTGTAGAAGTGATCTTGTCGGGAAGTGAATACATAAGTAGTTTGGTTGTGGGGAAGTTCTGTTCCATTTTCTTGCTCTTACCTGTGGGAATCAAGCGTGGAATCTTCTTATATTCGTTGCGGGTCTATCGGATTACTACTCGGAAATTTTACTATTATGTCGCCGGCGGAAATGGGAAAGGAGCCTGGGTATGTGTTGGCTCGGGATATGTACGCTTCGATTCGGTGAGTATGATTCCTACCGTCGGTCATATAGATCAAGTGTCTCATTCACTTTTCGACTTTTCGACTTTTTTATTTTGACAAAAACAAATATGTCTTTTATAAATTCGTTGAAATCTTTTGAAAGATTGAAAAATCAAGGAGTCGAAAAGTTGAATGAAACACTTGATCTATATAACCGACGATAGATTCCGCAATTCTACGTACAAGATTGAGTGTAGAGACACGAATTTTTACTGATAGATCAATAGGCTCAATCTACAGCATTATCTCTGGACGGATGGGCTCGGGTATCTTTTACACCCATCGATTCCTCTCCCGTCCCCTAAAACGAGATATCGGATTGCTGATTTGGGGACTGGTACCGGGTGTGTGGTTTCTGACTGTGTTTTGTATATCATTTCATGGGTTATTCGAAGTTCAATGGCTGATATCGAGCACTCTTGCATAGAATCTGGCCCTTAGATCTCGTCCGACAACTAACCTCCACAGTCCAACTATATGGTTTCGATATTTCCTCCTCTCAATTTCCACATCCGAATTACCTACCCTCGAATGTGAAATTAGAAGTTCTGGATAGTCTTCGAGTTGATCCGCCTGAAGAATTGTTAGGAAGTTTCGATATAGTGCATTTGCGTCTTTGGCTTGGTGTTGTAATGAACGGGGACCCGAGTGCGCTTCTTACTCATGCGTTGAAATTGTTGCGTATGTTTTTCATTTCGCTGTGAGTGAGAGGAGAGTGACTAATGCATTGTTGTAGGTCCAGGAGGATATATTCAGTGGGATGAAATCGATCCTAATCGGGGTATTGCTGAAGGACCAAACGGCGAAGAGTCACCGCATGTCGCTAAGATTCTTAATATGCAGGCAAACGTTAAAGATCTCAGGTAAATTACCGCGTCTCTTTTCCCCCCTCACAGCTTCCAGCTCCTTGATTCTGACTTTCATAGATGGATTCCAACTCTCCCTAGATTGTTCGCACAATATGATCTAGAAGATATCAAGGAGGACTTTGCATTCGAACAACCATGGCAATCCAAAATGGCAGGGGATGGGTCTTGTGCTGTTGTGCATGAGATGGCGAATAATGGGAGTCCGTTCATTGCGGATAAGTTGAAGAGGGTGGGTGTGGATGTTCCGAAGGCATATAGGGAGGTTTGCGATGGTGCGAGACTTACGCAGCCGTTTTGTGTGACGGTTGGGAGGAAACCGATTCAGATGAATGGCTGAGATTTTGGTCTTGGTTGGAAGGGATTGGGTAGAATAAACCCTATCGTGAACATTTCAATGATGGATACCTATTATATATCCATGGAAATTTGCCACACGAAGCGTGCTGGAAGGTAAAGATTTTATGTTTGTGATAGTCATATTCGCATGACGAATACTTCGCTGTACCGCTTGAACAAGAATATAGTACAAACGAAAGCCAAATTGCTATATATCTGCAAGGGCTGGATGTAGATACAACTATGGACTCGAAATACTACAGAAAGACATGACGTCGACCTTAGATTTGATCAGTATGGTCAACGAGTGAGTAGAAGATAGGTAGAGAGCATGTTGTTACTAGAGATATGACGAGAAAATTGACAGGATGGGGCTTCCCTATGCTAATTTGATGTCTTTCACCCATGAATTTGTTTGTAGCCATGGCTTTCACTGCTTTTAGCAATTGCATATACAGACGACTTTCTGCATGCGAGTGAAGGGAATCATTTCGCATTGCTACCATATGCTAGGCATGTTCATTTGATACAATGCTCGGGATAACGCAATCCAGTAGTTAGAAGCTCTCTACCATTAACAAAAAGAGATCTTCTTACCTTGAGATTGGGAACAACACAATTTCTCGGGCCGACCAAACACGGGATCCTCAGTCTTCTGGACAGCATGGATATCACGTGGCTTTGTAGTCTTCAGTTCAGGGATCGTACTTTGCGTTTGCTGCGCGCTTGCGCCTGTGGCCGTTGCCTGTCTGCCGGTAAATGCATGTATGCTCCTTTCATCCACACCTTGTTCAAAGCGAACTGGATAGATGCGCGAGCTACGATAAGGGGAAATGCCCTAGGATTATCCAGATAGCAGGTGGGGCGTGATTGAGATACTGGTATGCATCTCACAAACCTAATTGTGTTGCTAATCCGTACATGCGTATGCAATAGATCGCTTCATGATTAGATTAGATGAATACCCAGATGATTGTCTAGATGGTTAGGTCGTTTCTAGAAAAGAGACAGACGGATCCGGCAGATACATAGGTCCACCTGGATGGTGGTCCTATAATATCTACATAGCCGCAAGACCCGAAGACTATTCGTTTGCCTTCCGGGCCATCTTTCCTGTCAGAGAAGCGGTAACTCCGTGGAACTGTTCAAGAAGCGTTCAGCCAACAGTGGGCAAGACAATAAGCAAAGAGTTCCGATCAAAGGCTGTAGCACTGCGAAAGCGGAGGCGGAATCCAACAAAGAACTGGACTTTTCCATGGCGATACGTAATATTCAAATATGTATTATCTTTCAATTGTTCTTTGCCTATGTAAATCGATGGTTTGGAGGATATCGATGTGTAATCTGAATGAAAGACGGTCCCGATTTTATTCCAAAGAAACCCCTGTTCAATTCGTATCTCGGATCTTTGGGAGAAACAGAAACAAAAACACAGCATTACCACTTTTTTATTTTACTTTCAACTAAAAATCGATATCTACCAATCAACCCGCCACCCCTCTTCCTCTTCCCCCCTTCAACCACAACCACGACTTGATCGCAGAAAAACTTCGATTCGATTCGAAGCTGTGCGATTTCCATACGGTGCATCTTTATCGACCTGCGACATTCACTGTTGATTCTACGGAAGTCGACAACCTGGCTCTTCAATCAGCTCAAGTTGGTGGAGGATCTGCGGCGTTAGCCCAAATGGCTAAGCCAGGCGGAGAACCTTTGGAGGAATATGATGAGTATGTGCTTATGTCGATGAGGGCAATTGGATTCTTGCTTTCATTGGGATGGAGGCGCAAATGACTAATATTTTGTTGGCTAGATATGAATCTCTTCCACCAAATTTTTCGTTGATCCAGAACATGGCTGCGGGCGCCTTCGCCGGAATCGCGGTACGCGCTTTCAATCTACGGAATTCAATAAAATGGATACTGATGGACCTATAGGAACATACTGTTATGTACCCGATCGATGCAATCAAGGTATATATGAATTGCCCCTCAGATGAAGTCACAATCCCAATATTGATATGATGCAGACCCGAATGCAAATTCTCAACCCCACCCCATCCGCAGTCTACAATGGTGTCATACAAGGAGGATATCGAATAGCTACCGGAGAGGGACTTCTCAGTCTATGGAGAGGCATGTCAAGTGTGGTTGTGGGAGCTGGTCAGTTTCGCTCGAATCGACGAAGCATGGAAGAATACTGATAGCGGTTTAGGACCTGCACACGCTGTTTATTTTGCTACTTATGAAGCTGTGAAGCATGTCATGGGAGGAAACCAAGCTGGTGTTCACCATCCTCTTGCTGCTGGTTGGTTTTGATAAGAGTTCAATTTTTTAATGTGTACTAATACTGAATAGCTACTAGTGGGGCTTGCGCAACCATTGCAAGTGATGCCCTGATGAACCCTTTCGATGGTATGATATGCATCTTGCATCTTTTTCTATCTTTCTTCTGACATTTTATAGTTATCAAACAGCGCATGCAAATGCACAACTCGAAAGTTATGTACAAATCAATGACGGATTGCGCTAGATACGTCTATCGAAGTGAAGGTCTTACCGCATTCTACGTTTCCTATCCTACCACCCTCTCCATGACTGTTCCTTTCACTGCTCTTCAATTCCTCGCATACGAATCGATGTCGACTTTCATGAACCCTACTAAAAAATACGATCCATGGACCCATTGTTCAGCAGGTGCGGTTGCGGGAGGTTTTGCGGCTGCTCTCACAACACCCATGGATGTGGTCAAGACTTTATTACAAACCAGAGGAACATCGACTGATGCGGAATTAAGAAATGTCAGTGGTTTTGTAGAAGGATGCCGGGTCATTCATCGAAGAGCAGGATTCGGTGGATTCTTCAAGGGTGTTAAACCAAGAGTAGTTACCACTATGCCTAGTACCGCTATTTGTTGGTCTGCATATGAAGCTTTCAAGTGAGTATCTCCATGATTTGGAATTTAGCATTGTCACTAACAAAAACGCCAGGGCTTATTTTATTAGGCAAAACGATGCCGCAGTTTAAATACTTTGGTTTATGATCGCCTTTAGCGTTTTCTGCAACCCCCCCAAATGAGCGAAATTCGACTGCGGCTATGCGATACCACACGAAGGCATTCCGTCGGAAGTCAAACTGCAATCACATGATATCATTTTGTGCTTGTAAAAGCGATCGAACACGATTTACACTAGCTGGGCTTTATGTGATATCTTAACTTATCATGTCAAGCTTAACGTCCAGATTTGCGAGTAGTAAATGGATGAGTATCGTTGGTCGATCTGTACATAGAATACCTTTTTCTTTTTTCTTTCTTGCTTTTAGATCTCTTCGTTTTTTGATGGTACATGATATGCGTGCATGCATGGAAGTTTTTGATGAATTTTTTTTGGAAAACGCCATCGAACACGGAAGACATCGATGATATCGATGGGAACGCCTGTGAATTAACTTTGGCTGGCGTTCATCTAGCGATGGATGGATATGCTAGGTTGGAGGGTAGATGGGGTTCAAAAATGGAGGGGGTGGGTTTGAAGAATACAGCTGGATGAAAATCAATTTTGGAATGGATGGTCGGTCTGAGTACCTACCCGATGGATGCATGGTGGCGTGTGGGGAGTGTATTTATATCGAAAGAAAATTCAAGAGGAGTGAAGAATGAAGAAAAGATGAGACAAGACAAGGGAAAGTGTTTGTTCCAGTGGTGGGTCCAAACTGTGAAGTGTGTGATGTGATTAGCGGGGATTTTGCGATGGATCACTATGACACATGTAATTTCTCATGTCTATGAGTGTAGAGTTGTTGAGTGAGTTATTTGTGATCTAAATCTTGATCTAAAGAAATTAAGGAGCAGGAGGGAAGGCGGGGGAAGGAAGTGGAAAAGAGAACGCGCTGAACTCTTCCTCAAATATTTCTAGGCGTGGGGTGTAAGTGGGACTGGAAGTGGAAGTGGAGAAATTATAGGGGATGGGATGGGGAAATAGTCATCGTGGTCCTAGTGGAAATCTTGATGCCTACTTGGGTAGGGCAGGGTAGGAGTGGGGGATATTTGTATTTTGAATGGTTAGATCGCATCAGAGCAAGTGAGGACAGGCTAGGTGTGGGAAAAAGAAATTTCATGGAGGATAATTTGGAGAGGGAGAGAGGGAGAAGCGACTGAGTCTCGGAAAGTGAGGGGGGGAAACTGTAGGTCGCTGACCAGGTGGATGGGTGGAGCGGGTCTGGTGAATCGAGGTAGTGAGATGGTGGTTTTGAGGTCTGGATACTGTGGTGATTTGAATTTTGGAGGGGGGGAGAAGGTGGGAGGCAATAAGAGGGTGTAAACTGGGGTTGTGGATGGAGGGACTTTGGATTGTGGGGGGTTAGGAGGTTGAGGAGTTATAATTGATAGCCGACTTTATAATTTTGGGGAGCACTTTTAGTCACTTGTTATCTCTTTAGGTATTTACTTTCTGAGTTTTTACAGTATGTTTTTTTAGTGTTTTTCCTACTTCAGCATATGAGATGTTGATGCAAATGAGCAGGTAGTAGATATGGCAAGGGGCTGTATGTATACTCAAATGCTCCATCATTGGAAAAGAACGAATCTTGAGGGGTTGTGATTCACGGAGAATAGAATGGGTTATGAATAGATCATATTGGATGATGATTCGAAGGAAAGCCCTATATTCCACCTCTCTTTATTCGGATTTTTTATCAGACAATCCAAAATAAATATCTGTAATAACTAGATCAAAAGTTTTCGTGTTGCAGGCACTCATCCATATCGAGTCAAAATAGAAGCGAACAGCTAGTTTGCCCTCGAACCAAGCAACCAAATAAAATTTTCAGTAGCATTCAAGCTGTCTCATACCCACACTCAACCAAAGGACCATAAAAGCCCATCTCCAACCCTTCGTTCGAACTAGATCCAGCTCAGCATCGAATCGAACATGTCATACCGAATTACACGCCCACAAGACAAGCGACTCGATGCTACTCACAACTTCCTCAAATACGACGAGCATGGATATCTGTACTGGCCTCCCAAAATACAGACAGAAAGTACCAATAAAACCAAAGCGAAGAAAAACTTTGGATATACCACAGAAACCATGTCCGTTGTTAAAAAGACACACGAAGGTATGCGTATTGTGGATTCGAGAACAGAACAGAAAATTAGGAACAAAAAGGTAAGAGAACGACAGGAAAAGATGTGGAAAGCGGAGACAGCAGAGAGAAAAGGGGATGGGAGAAGCAGTAATTGTTTGAGAGAGGGGAGAAGGAGAGGAGTGTAGAGAAGGTTTGGGAGGTTGATTGGCGATGCGAGGGAGATTCAGGGGGGTTGGGAGAGAGGGTGTCGGTGATAAGAGGGGATGGAGATTCTGGTGGTGCGGAATGGATAGATTGTGGCTTTCGGTGTTGGGAATGCTGTGGTTGGATTTAAGAATACAATGATGTATAATGGAATGGTGGATGTTGTCCTGACTGAGATTCTACAACCGATAAGTTACAAATCCTATACACTTTCACCCACTAGTTCTCTGCTATTTCTTGTGCACTTCCTTTCCTACCTTGACAACATTTCGCTTTTTTCTATCATGTATAATCAAGATGTAAAAACATTCATTCAAGTAATTATCCCTACCCATTTAATCAAAAGACTGTAAGTGACTGGGAAAACCGGTCCTTCGACTCATCAACACAACTAACTATCAATCGGAAAAAGATTTACCTGACCATATTATTAGCGGAATGGGACCCCAAAGATTCATTGCTCATGCTTTTTCTGTTTACTTAAGGATCTACTCTCCTTTTGTTCGTGCTCTCGATCTCACTTCTCGTCATCCATGTCCAGATCAAAAAGTTTCGTCAAATTCGAAGGTTTTCTTTTCACTCAATAGCATCATTTTTAGTCCTCGAGATTGTTAATACTAGATCGCACAAGCATACTAGAATCTACATCGACTGCGTCTCAAAATCGGCATCCACATCAAGCAATTTCCAACATCCAACCCGATACCCCCATCCAATCAAAGCACGTTCATAATATTGTCGAACCGATCAAAAAAAAAAAAAAAAATGTCGTCTTACTCAAGTTCAAACTCAGTCCGGACACCATCTAGTTCGGGCGCTGGCTCGGATCGAATGTTCTTTAGAGGAGGCTCAAGCCAGGCTTCTGCTAGATCAGGCTCTATTCGGGCGTCGTCTGGCTCGGGTTCAAGTCGTTCGTCAGTGAGCACGAATTCAAGTCGCACATCTGGGAGCTCAGGCTCGAGCCAAATGTCGTCTGGCTCGGGTTCAGGTCGTTCGTCAGTGAGCACGAATTCAAGTCGCACGTCTGGGAGCTCAGGCTCGAGCCTAATATCGTTTGGCTCAAACTTACTCCAATCAACAATTAACGGTTTGGAATCTCACATTAATTCCAGAAAGTACGCAAACAGAGAACATAAGATGATTGGCTGGTCTGGCCCACGGCTTCAGGAGAATCCACGCGTAAAAGCATATGCTGATAAGAAGAGTGATCAAATGGAAAATAAAGCTTGGACGAAGAGAAAAATGATGTCTGAGGCGAGGAAGAAGCAAGGCTATTATATTGAAGAAGATATGGCATAGACTGTTTTTGTGAACAATATTGGAAGGTGTTTGGACTTAGAGAATAGAAATCGATGATATTACATAACCTCCGGATCTCGAGTCATCTTCTGAGTATTGTTCGGAAGATTTTGAGATTGATTCATAGATTGTGGTTGAGTAAGTAACTTTATTACTGTACACACTGAATATACATTTATAAGACTCATAGATCTATGGGTTGGTTGAGCCTCTGAGGAATAGTTGTGGGAGTAGATTGACTGCACTTACGGAGCAACCGTGGACATTATTTAGACCTAGAAACTCTACATCTATGACATTACATAAATTAAATTCATCATTTCATCATTTGGGTAATGCTCAGAAGATTATTAGATCAAGTCATGGTTCTCTCGATGATTTTACAACTATTCATGTTAGATTTGGATGCAGAAGATTCATGGATTCATAGTTACTCATATTGAACATGAATTTTAATGGCTCAGAGACTGCATAGCTTTTGTCTAGTTAAAGATCTCCTTTAAATTTCTATTTCTTTTCTTAACTCTTTACATGAACATTAGATCTTAGATCGACAACATCAAAGTTTACGCCAAAGACAAGCTGTTTAATAAACACCAATTTATCATCCTCAAGCGCGGCATCCCTTTCAGCACGAAGACAAGCAATAAATCAAAGAATGTTTCATGGCGTCGCTTTGGATCACCATGCATATGATCATGGGAATCCGCGTAACCAAAGTCCTTTCGGGGGAGAAGATCAGCCGCATCAAGGCTCGGGGCGTGTCTATACCGATCCATATGACCCCATTCCTGATGTTCAATCCCAATCCCCGTATGCTTCGAGTGAAACTCGATACGACACGCAATATGGCACTCGATCTATAGGTACGCAGCAGGGATATGTGAAAGCACCACCGTATCATTCTTTCCCAAATTCTGGCTATAGGTATGCGAGTTCCTCATCCTCTTCATCCCAAAATACAACGCCGGCTCACCAACTTCAACCTGAATACACCAAAAACCGTGCGGGAACCACTCAATACACAAATTATGGTGCGACGCACTCCCTTTCAATCTCTCCTCCCAGTTTTGATGCAACGCGCATTCTTCCTCCGTCCGCTAAAATGCTATCACATTATCACTTCCTCTTTCATCATAATAATGAAAGAGACACAGTTTATAGTCTCAATTCCAATTTAAAGCCGGATCACAATTATCCGAAAACCATCATTTTCACCAGAATAGACGAGCCTAGTGCGCGTACAAGCGCGAGGTACAATCAAGCGAGTGATAGGCGTACGAAAGATGACGAGAGAAGAAAAATAGAAATTAGAAAGGCAGCAACTAATAGGGGAAGTCGATTAGTTGGCAATACATATGGAATACAAGAAAGAGAAAGACGCTATCAGAAGAGCAAATCAAGAAGCGAGTGTCGGACAAAGGAAAAGGATGTCAGGTTTTGAATATTGGTTAGAATGGTTCGAAATTATGGTAAAGCAATTTGCTCATAATGGAATCATAGATATTACTTGGACTTAGAACTCAAAAATCGATGATATTACAACTTTCCACCCTAAAGTTATCTATCCAGTTAGTTTTTGAATCATTTTCTCGAATCATCTTTTACAGGGTTTGGCGAATCAAGTAATCTCGTTATCATAATCCTCGAAATTTAACTCGAGGACTCATAGACTAAGAAGATTCTGACTACTTGAGGCTTCGGCTTGCCCAAATTTTCCATTCCACTTTCTATACACATATCAAACTTGGAACCTAATCAAAGTTAAGATTTTTATTTGAACCAAGACATAGCAGTGCCAAAGCCTGTATTGCAAAAACGGAGCCGAAAAATGTCTCGCACTTGGAACTTTACAGGAGATAATCATGAAAGTAATCTTGAAGCTGGAAAAGGTCGAGGCTTCGTAGGAATAGATCGACCACATCAAGGTGGTTGGCGAGAAATACAAGAAGATCAATTCAACTCATCCTCAGGTGGCCGCGGGTACGAGAGCTATGCTCCAAGTGCTAGCTTGTATTCCATGGCCCAGCCTGTTCGAAGCACACCTGGTCAATACCTACCTTCTTCTATGCGTAGTAACCAGACCCTGTCTAACAACGCAAGACCAAGAGTAAGATCTCAGCGCTTCACAGAAACTTTATCTTCGAACCGTGTGCACAAACGTCATATCCCCCGTAGTACAAAAATTGAAGTCAAACATCACAAGAATGCACTATCTCAGCCTCAATTACAGATGCCACGATTACCTCCACCTACAATTGTTGTGCAGCCGGCTAGTCCTACTCCAGTCCTCGGACGTCGCCGTTCCAATCCTGTGTTCCGCGGAAGCCAGACTGGCCCGGGATCATCATCTTCACAGCATAGAAGCTCAAGCTCAACCCGGCATGGTGATCCTAAAGGTGCCCAGAAATTTGCACTTGGGAGGATTGATAGGAGTGGTCCGTTTACCAGACGTGGAAAGTCTGAAAATGAAGAATCAAAACAGAAGAATTTAATGGAAGCTCAGGGAGAAGACATGCAAGGATTGGAGATGGGTTTAAATAGATTAAAGATGTGATCTTAAAGAACTGCAAGAATGAAGCTAGCAGGGTAACAGGGAAAAGTTAGATAGTAGGAAAGGTAATGGCGAATTTAGTGAGGGATAGAAATGAATGACAGGGTCAGACATTCATCGTCATGTATCGGGCAGTATGATATGATAAGGAAACAGGGGAATAATGAATAATTGCTAGGCCTAGAAATAAGAATCGTTGATATTATAACTTGAAAGATTTCAGTCATTTCCCGAATCATTTCCATTCATATTCATCAATTATGCATCTTGGGGAGTCATGAACTATGGAATTTTGTTTACTTAGTAGGTCACTTCTCGTTTTTTTGATATTCCTTCCTCTTTACTTGACATGGTATGAGAACTTCATCGATATTGAGCTTTATTTCAACGGCACAACTTGCTTGGTACAATTCGATAACTATATCGAATCGACTTTCTAAATACAACTCATTTCAGATTAATACCTGAGACAGTATTACAGTGAGAACAAAAATGCCCGGCAATAGTACCGTTGAAAGATGGCTGGGCAACATTGGGAGTAATGATGGTCAGTCTACAGTGCGGGGAGGAGATAATCAACGCAGTTACGCAAGTCGAAAAGATGAGTCTGTCGATTCAAGCTTTGGCAAACCGCCGCAAGCTTCTTCCAGACGTCGAGCAAAGCCGCATGAACATCAAAAAAGCTCACAGAAATCACTTCCACCTCAACGTGAACGCTTCGAGGGTAGATCGAGCAGCGATTCACGTTCTAGAGTCAAGCCTCGAAAAAATAACCAAGATCCTCGCTGGTCTCAATGGCTACCTGTTAGTGATAACTCGTCGCATAATACATACTCCGAAACCGCGTCTCAATCAAATCTACCGCGCTCATACTCACCTAGTGGGCATGGCAGATATACCTCATATTCCATTCCATCTCTTGGATTCAGGTCCCCTGAGGTAGCTCCTGTATCTCATATAACTATTACTCCAGTCACTGAGCTTCAACGACCCTCTGCTGGAGTCGCTTCACACCAAGGCATTTCTGATATACCCACTACGTATCACACGGTGCAGCGCTTTCCATCGTCTCCCAATCAAGGCCGCCACAGAGATGCCTATTCTACTATCAATGGATCATTCAAATATACCGTACCCCAAGAGACTCAAACAATTGGATTTAGAACAGCTGAGGGAAAAGATGCGTATGAAAGATATTTGAGAGAGGCAGGCCATATAGAAAGAATGGTGTCACACGCTACATCAGCAAGGGAAACTTGGGCAAGAGATATATGGGAAAGTGAGATGGGAAAGCAAGGTGGTTCAGGAGGAATGAGAGATATGTATCAGGGGTAAGGGTAGAGAGGCAGATATCGGAGTTGATACAACGGTATGGAGATTGAAGCGAGGTTGGAGATATTGAACGAGTGTAGATCAAAGGGTTGGGAATAGTATTTAGACCTGTGAATCAAAAGCGTTGATGTTACACACTTGTGTCTATGGCTATACATCTGAAAAATCTAAGAATGATGACACTCATATTTCAATTACTCACATCGAAATTAGAGTGTTTCAAGGAACCATGAATCCAGCCATCTCGCGATTAATTTCATAGATCTGCGCTTCACAGTCGAGACCAGAAACAGAAGCGAAGCGCAAGAATCTCATTAAGATTCAGCATGTTATGCCCTCGAGAATCTTTCATATGAACCCTTTTACAATCTTTGTTTACAAGAAAGTATTACCGAGAGGGATGATTGGATTGTAGCAAAGTGCCTTGTTGAATGACTGTGTGAAATGCGACCTAAGGCAGCAGAGAAGCTCCGACAGGTATTAATAAATGTATTTTATTGCGTTCAAGGATAGATAATGGAATCATAAGATGTTAGACAGGGCTAGAAATGAGATCGATGATATTGCAACTCCACAACGTGCTTTTCCATAATCGACCTTTTGTAATCTGTTCCGTGTCCCCTCAACCGATGAATCACGCATACAATAACTTCGATAGTCATGAGATAAGTTTCGGGAAGCTACTCGTCACTGCATGGTAACTTTGCAATCATTTGTGTCACTGTTCTATGAATTCCAGAGATTCGCAGGCCTTGAAACCCCTCTAAATATTCAGAACACATAAATTGAAATCGAGTCACTTCATGTCGAAGTTATAAAACGGAATCATAACTGTACGGAGATTTCATCAATACTCATTTCACCAGTCTATGAATCTTAAGGTTCAAAAATTCTTCACTTTATTTGGACATTTAAACGTTCAACTCTCCATTATGTTCCAGCTTTGCTTCTTTCCCCTTCTCTGAACGTCAGCATCAAGAGTTCCATCAAAAACAAGGCTTTTATAATCAAGCATAACATGAAGCCAACATCCAAGCGAAACATGCCTACAGTAGAAGAGTACTTCGGGCCCAAGCAGGGAGACTATCCAGAATCAGTACAATTGGCAGCTTCAAATGCATCGTCACATTCGAGAACTAAATCGTTCACCCATCGATCTTCCAAGAGTGCAGCAGCTTCACACAGAGGACTTAAGCCTCAAGATCCCAAGACTCAAACTTCCAGCACACTTATGGATGATTATAACAAGAAAAGACGACCCGGCGCTAGAAGCACGTATGCACAATCCAGCAGTGGATCTGTAGCTCCAAACAAGTCACGTACGAGCCGACTAACCAGAATTCTCAAGGGAATTGCCAACACCGATAAGGATTCGAGTAGCCAGCGAAGAGCCCCCAGCTCTGTAAGTTCGAGCTCTACACGTTCCAGATCAGCACGTTCCAGCTCTACAGCTCCTACCTCTGTGCATGGGCCCGAACGCGGATCCATGGCTTCCAGTAGTACTGACCAACACGCCCGGATAGAGTTATGGCGCCAAGCTGTGGTTCCATATAAACATCAACAAGCTTTAGTGCTATATGAGCAACCAACAAAGCCAGCATCTACAATCGAATTTCCACAGCCCAATAGCCGTAGAGATTTATATAAGCCACTTACAGACATGAAAGCGCCATGCCACAGCGCTCTAGTTTTGCATGAGGCAAGCCAACAATCTTCATCCGCCTCGCAAAGCGTCAATCATACAACTGAAGTTGCACGTAAACGTCAAGCCAGATCGAGATCGGAATGTGCTCAATCGAGTTCCGGCAGGTCATCCAGAAGCTCTCGTGCTATGAGCACAGATGGACATCCCAGAGAGAGGCAAAAACGACCGCTACCAAAACGGTCCTCTCGTAGCTCCGACATTCCACCTCCACCTCAATTTCTACCTCCTCGTCCGCAATCTAGAGGTACTCCTGCCCCGGGCTACCCTACACCAGGATCGACATATGCTCCAAGACATCCACATAAATCACCGCCAGTACCCCGACCAGAACCACCAATGGAATATGGCATACCGCCATCTCTCACGTATCGGCGGGAACCACCAAGTCCATTGTATTCTCACCCACCACATCCTTTGCATTGCCCGATCAGACCCTCTTATCCACCGCCAACTGAGATGTCAAACTTTGAAAGAGAGAATCTGTCGGCAATGATAAGGCTTACTGAAGTTACCGGGGAACTTGCAATCGAAATGACGAGATACAACGATAATGTAGATGTTATGCGTTATCGAACCCCTATGTACTTGCCTGGATATCCGCATCTTCCAGGCTATATAATTCAATGAGAGGTGGTTAATTTATTAACTATGCTAAAACATATCGTGGAGTAAGATTTCATAAGTCTGAAGGAAGGAATAGGATAACAGAAATTGTGTTTTAAGTTACAATCGATGATGTTTTATACCCAATTGTACTTGTGACACGAAATGTTGTGATACTTCAATCCATTTCAAATTTATGCTATAATGTACAAGCAATCCTCAACTTGAGGGTTCGAAGTGAAATATTTGTATTGTTTTCGTATAATTCTGATACTTGATATTATGTATATTGTATCCTATAACCCCAATGCGATAAACAAATGCAGACCCATCAATGGTACTCAAGATATCATAACCATGGCCTTCATACCATGTAACTCCCATTTTCATTTCCATTTCCATTCCAAAATCCCTATTAGTTTGTACAAACCCTTTGACGAAAAGGTAGATCAGTATTCGAACCGCTCAATCATCATCACTACTCTCCTCACTACCCAAGAATGCCAAATCGTTCTTTCTTCTAGCCCGAACAGAAACCTCCATGTCCTCGTCGTCATCCTCACTCTCTTCATCATCATCTTTAGTACTGCCATTTTTGCTTTTGTCATCGTCATCATCATCAACACCGTCATCACCACTACCCTCACTCTTTTTTTTGTCCTCTTTGACACCATTCCCACTTCTTCTAGAACTTCGACCCATTCCCCATGCTTTTTCGTCTTCCTTCACTGCTTCCAAATCTGCCTGTAGTTCTCTCATCTCCTTGATTTCTCTGGCTCTACCTTCGCTAAAACGTCCAGTCATGCCAATCTCAGTGAGCATGCTCTTCAAGTGTTTGATCTTCTCATTTTCTGTCTCATATTTCTTCAATTCGAAAGCCCAGATTTTGCGAATTCCACACTTGACGAGTTGCGATTGAAGTGTTTTAATCAACTGTTCGTTGGGTGAAAGTTCTGCCGTGGTCTTGGCCTTTGCGGCTTTAGGTTTCGTCGCCTTTGTTGTTTTAGAGGGCTTGGACGAAGTAGATTTGGACTTCTTGGCACGAGATTTGGTGGTTAAAGGTCCATCGAGAACGACAGACATAGCAGAGGAGTCAGATTCGTTGCCCGCGGCTTCTTCTTCTGTTTTTGGGACAGAGGATAAGGATGAGTCGCGGATCTTTGGAGACGAGGGTTTAGGAGATTTTGCCTCGGGTTGAGTGATCGATTCAATATCAGACAATTCAGAACCAGTAGACACCGCCTCTTTTGTTACTGGTTTCTTAGTCTTCTTGGGTGCCGCCTCATCTTCATTGTCGCCGATTTCGTCGTCTAAAATAGCTTTGGCAGTCTTGTTAACTTGCTTCTTTGGTTTCGCTTTTGGTTCATTTTCGCTCATTTCGGAATCAATCTCTGATAATTCTGATTCCGTGGGTTCAGAAAGTTCGGATTCGGAAACGGGAGTTTTCTCTTTCTTTTGTCTCTTTGGAGGAGGTGCCTTCTTTTCGGCAGAAGATCGTTTCGTTGCTTTCGCAGCAGGTGTAGCTTTTTTCGCAGAGGCTTTTTTGGTATTCTTTGGCTTCACAGGCTCTTCCTCTTCCTCTTGCTCCTCTGCATCTCCTTGCATCAATTTGTCCTGCAGTTGATCATTAGGATTGATTGTTAAACCCAACCGCTTCAACTCAGAAATAACTTACAACTTCGTCCTTAATAATTCCCTTGCTTTTTTCCTTCCACTTTCCTTCATTTAAGAAGCCGTCCCCCAATTCATGCGCCTCTTCTACTTTTGTTCTAATAAATCGTACACTTAATTTGTCTTTCTCGTCGCTGTGGAATACATCACGAACGGTCTTGGAGAGTGCGCTCGTCAAAGCTTTATCGGAGAGTGACATTTTGTATACGAAAATGGAATTATGAAGTGCGAATTAGATAGTGAAGGGTTATAAAATGTGAATTGAATTCCACCAGATTGAAAGGCTAGGAAGTATCCTTCAATAATTCCGATCAAATCGCGTCGCGTGTGTATGGAGCTTTTTGGATCGTCATTCAGTGATCGTTGAAGTGGGGACCGTGATCACTTTAAGTAGAAGGCGGTGGATGGCAGAAATAACCAGTTAGAAAGTTAATGTCGACCACTACTTACTCTAGATTTGGGGACACTGTACCCTCTTCAGATGCTTCTTTGTCTAGAGCTGTTATGCACTCAAGGGGCTAAACATAATTTGTTTTGAAACGTGGAGAGTATCTTTCGCAACTGAATCTGGCCCGTCTACCGTATTATCCATACTTGGTGTGCCTCTGCGGCAATGTAGCCAGCTATCTTTCAACCCATCTAGGCCCAAGTTACATGGAAAGTTATCTAACAATGATATTGTCACGTTTCTAATCTAGGGTTTTGTTTGCTTCGAGAACTATCTGGAGACCTTTTTCATACACATCCCGCATTTCTGGTATACTCCTGCAGCTCGGATATCCATCACTTGAACCGAGGCAATCTTTGAAATATCACCTCAAGTCAAAAGCTCTGTGAAAGATTATTTCTTGGGACTAGTCTTCACTACTCTTCATTACTCTTCGACACGGCTACTCTCCAAATCGTTTAACATAGCCCAGTGGTGACGAAATTTGCCATCAGTACGTAAGATCGTCATCATGTAACTCGGTAAAATCTCCCTACAAGGCTCGTCAAGCCTTTCATTTGGACAGGACAGTCGATAGAACTCTGCGAGTGATATAATGTGGTATTTCGAGGCTTTAATTATGTCTAGGTATTACCGCAAGGTCTTAGCTACCTCCCCACATTTACATATAGGCAGCACAAAACGGCAACTATCCTACTCTGCACAGGTCTCTAAACACTTGTCAAAGAGAGGGATTGCAATCGTCTGTATTCGGCTTAAAGGTTTGCTCTCTTTGCCTCTCAAAAAGTACCTACTGCTGATATCTCACTAGCCATAGACACAAATTTAAAGAGCCACATGCCCAGAGAGAATGGTAAGCAGCCTTTCACTCTGATGCCCATGGAAACAGAAAGTCAAGGTATCAGTACGAGCTTGGTCGCAGCTCTTGACTCCAAACTTGCAGGTAAATGTTCCTCCATTTTACGAATCTGCAGTATTCAAGAAGCCATTGGCTTATGGTTCGTAACCACGGTTTTCTATACGCCGCCTATATCGAAAATAGCCAAAATCCTCCACTTCTTAGATTTTGCTACGGATGATGGAAATGCAGAGAAACTTTGAATACTCACTGAAGAATTTGTTGGCCAAACCTTTTCATTTTCAAACATCACTTCATTCACTATTTGAGATCTGATTGGCCCCTAGTCTATGCCAACAAGTGAATACGCGGTAAGCTGAGCTGAATCACTGACCAATAGCGCTTGAAAATGTTACAAGGTTATTAACGGATAATGTGCTGCAAACATACTCTAGCTAATGTCAACTGTTATATCAGAAACCCATGAATACAACTTTCTCGTTGTGTCTATTGTTTCCAAAATTCTCTCCTGCAACCAGTCAATTCCAAAGACAGTTGATGTATTGTAAACCATGTCTCTTACAATTTTTCTTTCTTGTACTTTTGCTCTTACTATCTTAGTTGTATTGACCTCCCCTCGCCATGTAAGATTCCCAGGAATCCCAAGACTTGGAAGGAAAGCAGGCTTTTGGGACTTTACCCGCATTGCTGCGAAGAGGGAATTTGTGCTTAACGGACACCATCTCGTGGATGAAAGATATGACAAGGTATGGTCTTACTGGATATTCAAGATTTTCAGGATGAAACAAGCTGATCAGATGCTACATAGTATAAAGATGAGCCCTTCATTGTCCAAACGGAGGATATGGAACGCCTGATCCTCCCTCATAAATTCCTCGCAGAACTAAGGATGTTACCCCAAACAAAGCTCGATCAGTCTACTGCTCTCATAGAGAGATGGTTAGGTCGTTTTAGTGGTGTAGATGTTATTCTAAAGAGTCGTCATCACTCTGATGTTTGCAGAGTGCAACTTACCCAGAATTTGCGTAAGTGTGACATATCAAGCTTGTGTATTCAAGAATAAAGACTGAAATGTTCATCACAGCTCAATTTATACCAGATATGGCATCAGAACTTTCTTTCGCGATGACTAAATCTCTATCACATTGCAATTCGCGAGGTTAGTTTAACACGCCCTTTAAAGCCATCACATGTCTTACTGTTAAACCTAGATTACACATCGATATCCACGTACGCATTTGTATACTCAATGATCCTCGCAGTATCCTCACGAGTTTTTGTTGGCCTTCCACTTTCTCGTGATCAAGATTGGCTTGACACCATTTCTGCATATTTGAATGAAGTGGTTTTTATCGCTAATACACTTCGTCCATATCCTCATGTATTGCGACCAGTCTTGAGATTAATTCTTGCGCCTGAAAGTCGCATGGATGCTATTTTTGCAAAGGCACTCGAAATTTTAGGACCAGCTATACAGGAGAGACAAAAGCCAGGCTATGAAGCCAATGATCTATTGGGATTTCTTATCTCAACATCAGATATTGTTGATCCAAACGATATAATTCTGAAGCTTTTAGTCTTGAATTCCGCTGCAGTTAGTTCCTAATCTTCTTTCCAATCTATAATCATCTATTTTCCAAGCTGACCAGAGACCAAATAGCTACACACATCTACAATGGTTGCAGTCCATACACTATACGATCTCTGCGAAAGACCCACCTATATCCCCGACTTGCGTGCTGAAATCAAAGATGCCTTGAAAGAAGATAATAGATCATGGAAATCTTCCAGCATGAACAAATTGAGAAAATTGGATAGTTTCATGAAAGAATCTATGCGATATAATCAACCTAATGCTCGTACGTGTATTCCAACCACCTGGTTATGCCATTTTACTAACAAATCTCTCTAGTCTCATTCGACCGCATAGTTCTCACCCCGCACACCCTCTCCACCGGCCTACATCTCCCAAGAGGAACCTTCATATCCATGGCTGCCTCCTCACTATCTCGCGATCCCACATACTACACCGGACTCTCTCCCCCCTCCACATTCAACCCCTCTCGCTTCTACCAATCGCTCTCCCAAACAAAAACAGGCACTTCCAATCCCCTCCAAGATTTCACAGGCATCGAGCCCGGTAATCTAGCATGGGGCAATGGAAGACAAACATGTCCTGGAAGATGGTACGCGGGGGCCATAATCAAACTTGTCGTAGGAGCGATATTGGAGGGTTATGAACTAAAATTTCCAGAGGGAGTGAGGAGACCAGAAAATGTCTACTGGAATGCAGGGATTATGCCGTGTGTAAAGCAGGAGATACTTTTGAGGAAGTTGGTGTAAATTAGTTTGGTTCAATTTGTGGCGTGGATATAATACAGGTTCAAGTAGGTTGATAGGAAGATGAATGGCTAGCACTATGCCACAATGAATTCTTGTTTATTCCCCCCCTCGCCAAAAACTCCATTTTAATTTGGCAACAGGGATCAAATCTCTCGCATCTCCTTCTTCCCCTCCTTCTTTACTTCCAATATACTCCCTCAACATTGCATCTTGAATTGGGCATCCCGTCCGCTCTGCCATACACAAGCTTCAGATCGGTAGATTAGTAGTTGGGTGGGTGACCACCAGCGAATCCCTACTGTTGTATGTTTTGCTTTTTTGATACCTTTGACAGTGGGTGTAGTTTTGATGAGTTTTGGGTCGAATGTGAGTAGAGAGAGGAGTGCATGGAATGTTGAGGTTTGTGCTTTTCTTCTCGGCGAAAGGCATAATCGGTTTGTCTTCTGCAACGTTTTGCTTCTATGAAAGTAGGATTGAAACTGGTGTTGGGTTCACGAAGGGACGAGACGAGAGGGGAACACGCGGTTGTTTTAAAAACAAACGGGGGGGACCACACAGTCATTCACACAGATTCTGCTTTAAATTATGATGGTGTGTAGATATAATGCAATTAAACTCATTGTCTATTTGATCTGGTTAAGTTGTGAAGGAAAATTCGCCAACTTCCCAAACACAGCTGTTCGAAGACGGATCCTCATCCACTAAATACCAGCCGTTCTAACCCGCAAGAATCAACTGATGGCACATCGTATAAATTATTTTCTATAGAATTTCCACATCCACCAATCACTTGTAGATATCTAAACAAAAAGCTCTGCCTCTTGAAGAAATGTAGACCATAATATATGGACCATCGCTTCCACGTCCCACATGATGGTGCGGCGACAGAAAGCCACGGTGAGTAATCGGTCTTTGTTCAATCTTCTTGCACTTAAATAGATCACACACCATAAGATATTGGTGTGAGCCTGCGTATGGCAAGTGTTTTTCTTTCCCCTGTATCCCTCTAAATTTGAATATTATAAGAAATGACCTACCATTTTTCTACATCAAGCCTGAGAACTTCCTATCGTTGAGCTATGCATAAACGATACCTACAACGGAAGCTAGATCGTTGTTGGGCATCAGATAAAGCTCGACTATTGGTTTTCGAATAGCAATCGGTCGTACTTGAGACTAATCCCTGACACATCGGACAAGATGATCAGCGTTATCTCGTGAGGCCCCTTGCTACTTGAAATTGAGGATTACGCGGGGCGAAACTGTTGAGATGAGAACTACTCATGTACAGGCGCACGAGTTGGTATATGAGTACCTTGACCATAGGTTAAGAGCTCGAAAGCGACCTCAAATCAAAGTCAAAAGACGTCAAAAGACGCTAATGTGTGAGCACACAATACCAGTCCAGCGCATTAAAAGCATAGGAGCGAATAGAAAAGTGTAGGCCAATTTGGTCTTCGGACGGAATGAGAGCCAAGTGACACGAAGGATCAGTCTCAGAGCCCAATTTAATGTCCGGTGGAATATCGCAGGGCCAAGTATTTGCCTGCATATGTATCATTTGTCGCGGAAGGTGAGGAGACAGGAAAGGAAGGAGAGATAATTATATTGTATAATTATGTACTTTGATGTGGATAGTGTAGAGTGCTTGCCCAAACGCCATGAAATGCATGCATATTCGCTGTTCGCTCAAAGTCATCGACCCAACTCCCTTTATAATAGTGAAAGCAGTGCGTGTATCATTTTGCTGTACCGCAATTATGTATCAATTATTTTCTAGGTGGCGGTTTGCCCCAGAATTGCTCTTTGATTTCGTCCTTGAAGTATTTGACAAATCGACTGTTCTTTTCAGGATCGTCGATATTGGTACCACCCATTTCGGAGGGGTCTTTGCCATGACGAGCTTCGTGAACTCTTTTGTGGACGTTGCGGACTGCACTATGAAAGGTAGGACTTCTTAGGAGCTGGGTACATGTTAACAATGGGAACTCGAGATCGATGAATGTGGAATACGAACTCGTGCGACTGCCCACGCCTGGATCAATTGTTAGTGAATGGCAAAAGTGTTATGCTTTGAAGAGCATTTTACCTCAAAGGCTGCTAACCATAATGGCATATTTGTTAAACTCGAATTATCATGGTCAGTTCTACACCAGGTAGAAATGTCAAGTAGAAATTGATGATGCGAGTTGAAGGCGAAAACCTTTCACTAGATTAGCTCGGCTAATGAGACAGCAGCGATTAGTCAACAATTAGTCATCGAGGTGCCGATTGAAACATAACCTACCTACACGTGCTTAGCACGCTTGCCTCGTCTTCAGCTCAAGTTTCCTACCACAATTGCTCCTTCCTCAAACACCATTGTAGTATGTAGATCGGCTACCTTCCTGCTCCTTATGGTGAGCTGCTGCGTGTCGATGAAAACAAATGTTTTGTAAGTTCCGTTTCTTTTCTTTTTTCTCTTCTTCTACTCTCACTCTTTCTTTGCATACACACATTCGCATGAACTTATCAAAGATTTTGGTATTCGTCTTGACCTACAAGTGGCATTATTCTCTTTGCTGAACTATCCCATTCTTAAAACATCGTTCTCTGCATTACTGTTTAAGCCTACCTTTTGCGTGAGAAGAAACTTTTCGGTTCAGCGCTCTACGTCAATCTCTGTGTCCAAAGGCACAACAACCTATCTTTCTCTATCCTGAACACTTTTTATAACTTATTCAAGCCATACTCACTGTGAATCCATCTTTTATTGTTTGTTTATATGCCTCATCGGACGCCTATTGGTGTCACTATTGCTATTCAACATCGCGTACGCTCATTCCGTTTTAAATCATCAAGTACCTCAACAACCATTTCTTCTTCGCGTCAAAAAGATCCAAACGATACCACAAGTCGCAAAATCTTCTTCAGGATGACTCACCCCTGTTCATCAAAGCGAGACTCTGCTATCAATATATCTAAGGAGAGTCTCCTTGATCACCATGATGGTGCTTTCATGCCTCAAGCGGATGGATGCTCTTCCAGCAAGGCAGCAGATGACGATGATGAACGTGCCGTGCAAGTAGTCGAAGCAGGGCTTGCTGCAGCAAGTGACCCAAAGACAGCAATGCCATCGTTCTTGAAGATTTTTCATGATGGTATGGGACTCACTCAACACTACTGCAGCAAACAGATACTGACTGAACACTAGAAATGAGAGAAAAATATGCTACATTAACGAAAGCAGAAGAAGATCGTTTGGCTAACCAAGATGATCCCAAGTGGGCGAGAGAAGAACCGGATCGTGAACTCGATCGTTATGCCAATGTACATCCATGGGCTGCCAACCGTATCAGACTCATCGTCCCCGAAGGTTATAATGATTACATCAATGCATCTCCTGTTACTTTGACATCTACTGCAGAGAAGCAAAGTACGATGAAGAAAGGTCTTCAAGATAAGTACATTTGTATGCAAGGTCCGAAGTCTCAAACTGTCGACCATACCTGGCATATGATGTGGCATTCAATCTCTGTACCAGATAATGCAGCTCCCGGTGTCATCATCATGCTTAGTCCTCTTGTTGGACCTAATCCTGCGAAACCTGAAGAGATGATGGAGAAATGTTATCAATACTATCCTATGAGTGAAGAGGATCCACCTCTTATGGTTAACGAAACGGCAGCCCTTGGAGATAACTTCAAAGCCCAGGTTCGATTTTTGAAGAGAGAAGAGAACATTGAGGGTACTGGTATCGAAGTTCGTAAACTCGCCATGTCTGTAGAGGGTGAAGACGAAGAGAAAATTATTTGGCATTTCTTCTACCCTCTCTGGCCTGACATGGGCTCGTTGAACAGTCAAAATGTCAAGAGTGTTTTGACATTGATGGATCTTTCTCGATCGAAGAATACAGAGGAAGAGAATCCAAGAGTTGTGCATTGCAGTGCTGGTGTTGGAAGAACTGGTACTTTCGTTGCTTTGGAGTTTTTGATGGGAGAACTTCAAGGTGGGGCTTGGGAAGGGTGGGATCAGTCAGAGGAAAAAGGTAACGATGCCATTTATGAGACGGTTGACCAATTGCGACAACAAAGGAAGACTATGGTACAAGCTGTGGAGCAATACATTTTCTTGTATGAAGTGTTGAGAAAACAGTGGGAAGAAAAGTATAGGTTACCATGTTTCGGTGGCGAATACATTCACGATTCTCCACCTGAGGAAGGAAAAAATCCTGTCTTCAGAGCCATCCCAGAGAATAAATATCTCAGCCAGAGATATCTATTGGCATTCGGTAGATGGAGAGGATTTAGGGATGAATTTTTGCTATTCCTTGCTTTTTCTACTTGGTGTTGTGTTTGGAGACAATTAGGCGGTGGTTAATGGGAGGAAAGGAAAGAGAACGTCCCGGTAATAAGTTAGAATAAGACACGACTGAACCTAGAATCAAATTCCTCTTTCTATCGTTATTTTTCTTGTTTATTACTTGTAAGATGAGTGGGGAAAGATATACCTTGCCAAAAGCCCAGCACCTCTTGATTGATTGATTGATTGATTTAGTTTAACGTCCCGCTTCAGTCCATGACTATATAAGACGGCTAGGCTCTAAAAGCCTAGCAATGCTAGTGAATATCAAGCCTAGCAATGCTAGTGAATATC
>PHWZ01000300.1:0-47476 GCA_004379285.1 Botryotinia calthae | reverse complement strand
GGGGGGGGTTATTCACTCACTTATTGTTAGTCGCTTCAAATTACTCGTATTTTATGGATGTTGTATGTTGAATGAACCTGCATTCATCGATTTTATTAGGCATGGCAGTCTGACGATCTGTGTTGAACAGAACATCTTCTACTAATCTGTGTTCGACAGTGTTGAATGATCCCAAGCTGTCAAAATGCCTCCATTCTAAGAGACTTGAATGATCCTGTCATTGTCAGCAAAAAAACTTACACACTCGCCGTGGGTCTTCAATCTCGCACTCACTCGCTATCCGAAGAAATGTAACCGTGGGGATCAAGCTTTTGGTACTGGGTTCGGGATGACTCCTCCTTGGGATCCCAATACCCCCCGAAAGGCATGGTGGGACGCTTCTGGATGCCGGTACGACGTCCTTCGAGATTATTGAGTGCGTCATCTCGATCTTGAACCTGTTTAGCAGCTTCGCGACGCCGGGTTTCTCCGTGGATGGCCTCGCGACGCCAATCATCGACGGTCTCCAAAGGTGCGAGTTGCTCTTGCGAGATGATTTCCTGCCTGAGGATCTCATCGCTGTTGCGCTCTTGGAGATTGGGTCTGTCGTGTTGGAAGCTGTCTCGGCTTGGAGATGGGAGCTCGTCGACCCATCCTGCGTATCTGTCAGATGTGAAGGTAGCGGTGACCTCACGGGCACAGGCTGGGCATTTCACGTTGGTGTAGCGCATGGTAGGTTTGTCCGATTTCAAGGAGAGAGCGCGCTTCAATCCTTTCTTGACTTTCCCAGTCAAAGTGCGTGTCAATGACTTCTTGGGCTCTTGCGAAGGGTCCTCGCTTGCTTGTCGGGTTGGTGTTTCCTTTTCTATCATATGTCCGCATGTATACTGGGTCTTGGTATATGAAGTAGACATGATGATGAAGAGTTGTGTGTTGGAAGCCGGAGTTTTGCTTGTTGTTGCTGTTTGTGTGTGTGTGTAAGTGAGAGAAACTGAAGATTTTTAAAACAATCAATACATGCAAGGAGTATATATACTTGGTCTGGGACGCATGTTGTGATCTTATTCAGGTGCTGTTCAGAAGTTGTGCGTTTTGGAGATGGTAGAATAGACTAGTCAGAATTACTTGTTCTCGAAACAAACATGGAGAACAACGCCTCTCATGAGAAGATGCCCCTTTCCGAGGAGGAAGATAACGTATTTGAATATTCCATGCTGTTGCCGAACTGTTAGATTCAGAATTAGTATTTTTAATGGCATACGCGCTTTTAAAATTGTTAGTATTAAAGATTACTACGTAGTATCATGTTGTATTCTAATTAAGAGTAGAAGATATCTTTCAGAAGTAAATTTATCACGTAGGGCAGGATTTCGGTTCATCTCATGTCTATGATTAATAAAAAAGCATCATACAGACTTTAGTAGATTCATGATCTTGTTTCATCTTTATGTACCTCTTTATTACGGACCCGAATGACATTCTACAGCCTACACTATTAAACATTCCATTTGCTGAAGCTATTATCAGCGGGAAAATAATTTATTGGTAGGATCTAGCTACTTCTGAGTCATCTATTGAAGTTTCTAGAATTTGAAGTTGACGCAATTGTTCTTTTTAACGAAGTTACTTCAAATCGGCTTCTTTGATGGGCTATTGATAGAAGCCATAGCCCGAGGTCAAATGGCTCAACTGCTACGCTACGGCATCAATGTGTTGCTGTAATTTAACGAACTCTAGATGCTGGCGACTATAAAGTCTTTCTTTTGTGCAAGTGAAATACATCTTTCATCACCGCTTTTCTATCTTCAATGTCTAATGGGTATTTGATCTCGACCCGACTCTGAAAAAAATTGTGAGTAAGAGCATTCAAGGGGATCGGTATCTAACTTAGGTAAATCTACTGGCAAGTCAGATCCCCTCGTAGAATAGATTTCACTTAGTCTCATGATGCTAAAGATTCTCTCAGAAGTCATGGCCAACAAAAAGACCCAAGCTAAGAAGACCAATCTTCCTCCAATCCTTCCCAAGCCACCTTCATTAGTTGAAGAACACGATTCGCTCTATTGGTTAGAAGGCACACAAACCCTACAAATAACCATCGCATACAACGAAGACAAAACACAGGAAGACACTGCTGCTTATATGGCTACCTTGATTGACCGTGTAGTTGAATATGGTCCATGGGCGGTTAAAATCGATCTTCTCATTCACCCACGAATTATTCGCGGCTGGGAAAGTCCCAGCATCTACACCCAGCATGTTTCTGAGATGGTGGTTTTAGTCGAAAAAATCAACAACTCCTTCACCAATCTTGGTCATATCAATGTTCGACTCGAGATAGACTTTTCAAACTTCCAGCAAATTAAATTAGCGGCTTGCTTCTTAGCTTTTAAGGCACACTGGAGTTTGAGCTATTACGTCGAAGACAATCCTATTCTCTTTGAAATTGGCACGCAAGGATATCTCATGAGACGCCTTCGTGGTGTCTACCATAGAAATTGCAAGTTATAGATAGTCATTGTGATGGGGCATTTCATTGAAGAAGTCTGAGTATACGAGGAGGGTTGCCATCAAACTGGAAGCAAGATGTCGTTTGCCTCGGCTCATTTTATTTTGAGAATCGGCGAGATGGCGGGGTAGAGTGATAAATATTTACCAATGTAGGAAAAAATTTTAACATTTTATCACTAAAATTGGGAACATCTCGTATTTTCTTTGGCGCAATTTTGTTTATACTTAGCATATATCATGTAGCATTATATTAGCACATCTGCGACCCCTCCTTCAATCTTAGACAACGGGGGTGCATATCTGATGATTTATGGTTATTAAGCGATGAATTGTTTGACGGTAAACTTTAGTAATTTTTACGCAGCTCTTTGATCACTCAAGTCTCCAAGTCATGCGTTCGTTCTAAAAGCCTCCGTGGTCTAACAAGGGGTGCTTAAAATCTCTCATAAACGGAAACGTTGATAACGGAGGTTCAAGGATACGGAAGCCACTTCCTTCAACAGAATCAGAAATACTCCTACGGATAAACTTATCTGTTAAGTTCCTAGCAAAGACTTGTAAATTGACAAAGAATGCTCCACGAAAACAAAGGGAAGAGTTAGGATGGGATGGAAGAAGCAGTGAGCATAATCGAAACAATGCATTATTCTTTGAGCAGTTATTAATAAAGACCAGGAGTAACAAGGTAGTAACACTTCTTGAACAATTCTATTGTTCAGGTGAACTCTGGTACAAATACCGTTGTGATCATGATAAATTTTCTGATTATCAAACAGCACTACTCCGAAGTATCAAGTATTACCAACTATAAGTTCAGTAAGCACTTCCAATTCAAACTTGAAATATGCCTTCCAACAAGGATTGGTCGATGTTCAAGATGAGTTGGTCTTTCCAGATTGGCTCTACTAGAGAAAACATCGAGCCTATCGACCCACTTCAGGCAACATCAGAATCTCAGCAGAAAGTTAGCAACCATATCAGCAAGGAGAAGAGACAGCAGATCAAGAGAGATCAGATCAGCAACTATCGAGCAACACTCCCTCGTCATCCAGCAGTCAAGCTCTTTGGCCAAATGTTGATGGTTAATGTCGATTTCCATCCCAGAAACGGTCAGTATCCTACAGACGTTCCAACTCTCCTTGAACTACTCCCAGAGTATGAATTCTTCACACGTTTTATTCATGTCACATTCCACGACGAGCTTCCAGAACTAGACACTGACGAGAGTTATCAACGTAGAGAGACCATCCAGAGTATTATGTCTATGTTAAACAGTTTCCAGGACATCAAGCGATTCACTGCCGTGAGGACTATTTGACGAGCATGTTTTTACTCGGATGATATCCGTTCTTGCACGTAAGATCTTGAATATTCTTGAAAAGGATCGCTAGCTTGACTTCACTGCCACTTCAGACATCGGACACGTGCTCTTAACTCTTCAATAATATTGCTTTTTTTCAACATATAACAATTTCAACCCTAATCATTACCGTGATATACCTTACTTGCTGTGATTATCAATTCTGTGAAAGTAATCCACATTGCCTCTTCAAGTATAACGCTCCATGAGACCGGACTCTTGTAGATTGGCCTTCAAGTCTTGATTTTCTAATATTTTCGAGCCATAAGTTGACTTCTCTTTTGATCTTCGTCCCCTAATTACATAATCTCAATAATGATGAACTGCAGTATTTAGTAGTCATCGGCACGCCTGTAGGCTAGTCTTGTGAAATTCTCTTGAAACTCGCTACTGTACTGTAACCCTTTTTCAATTAAGCGACCTAATTATTTATCATACTACATTCAATCCATTGAGTGATATAGGTGAGACCTGCCGTATAACATCATGCTTTAGCCGTAATAGTGTATCTACAGATGGCACTAGACACTAGTCGCAGTCGACTGTTTTGGAGAAAGGCTACTTAAGGGTTCTTCTGTTCTGGAGAAACGATTCCTTCTTCCTCACAACATCTTCCTTTAAACTAGACCAAGCTGACTCCCTCAAACAACAAAAAAATATTCTTTCTAAGCTCACTACTTGATCCTCTACTTCAAACATCTTCAATTCTATTCATTCCACATTTACAATCAACTATCTACAAGTTTCGTAATTCAAAATGCAACCTCAGAACACCAACGATAACTCAGCTCCAGTCATGAGTCAAACAAATCCTGCCCCCCTTCAAATGGAGAAAACCCTTGATAGCGCAAGCCCGGTCATGCGCCCATCAACTTCTGCATTCTTCAAGAAGGAGAAGGCTGTTAAGTCTTCGACTGCGATTACCTCTGTGTCTACTCAGGCTATGCGCCCTTCCGCGGCAGCCTTTTTCCATTCGAACAAGACTGCTGGCTCTACGAGCATCATTACACCCAACCACAAAGACGAGCCAAAGCCACTTGTCGATCTAAATACATTAACACAGCACCCCGCCATCACAATTATCGACAACAAGGAGATCTCAATCTCCATTGAGCTGTGTCCCTTCACGGATGATAAGCCAACTGATATGTTAGCTCTTCGTGCCGCATTGCCAGAATACAAGTCGATCAAGAAGTTAACGATCAAGATCCATGCACCATTGCCCCGTACAGAGCCTAAGGAATGGTACAACAATCGTGTTAGTTGCACAAAGAAGCTGTTCGCTATCATCGACACATTCGACCTATATAAACTCAAGGTCACAATGTCTATTGATGGATGCAACTTTCCTCAGATGAAGTTAGCGGCTACAATCCACGGATTAAAATTCAGTAAGTTCCATCGCTCCTCTATTGATAAAATGTTTCTAACACAAATACAGAGAAGTGGCAGCTATACTATCAGGTTTATGATGAAGCCACCAAGTCTGAGGGAGATGAGATCAAGATATCTCGCGGTAGCGAATATGGCCTCAGACTTCGGGGAGTCTGTAAGAAGGAGTTTCTGGCCTAAGCTTAAATAGAAGCTGGGTGGTACATCGATGACGGGGCGGGGCAGTTACTCAGAGTCCACAATTGCGGTTGGCAATGAGAAGAGATGACCATAGTTTAGACATTTTTACAGGATGATGAAGGGGTGGTTACGATATGCGTAGTTATGCTGCATGCCCTTTCATACAGAGAATAACGGTCAACAGGAATCAATTTTCTGTAGCAAAGCGAGAGAAAATGATTTAGCCTATTCTAAATGTAACCACAACAACTGATATATGTGTGAGAAGTGAATTTTGAAACCTATTATATAAGTAGGACCACCATGATATTATGAATCCTTTCTGAGATCCTCGTATACCCCAATCTTTATTGAGTCTCCAACTTGCATGGCAATTGTATTATGGAGCGGTATGATTGTCTTAGTCCCCAGCTACTCACGAATCTAAATCACAAAAACCAGATTGTCTTTATCATGTACCGACAAAATATCATTAATTTTAATGTTACAAGAGTTTTTATTTGTATTTTCAGTTGCATTGTTTCAATGTTGGGTGCCTACTCCAATGTGATTGAAGTGACTAGTTAATTGATTGTACAAATGCTGAAGTACCCTGGGAGGCGCCCAAATGTAATCCATCAAACCTTAATAAAGTTGCCGTATGGCACAGTTGTCTATACTCTGCAGCATCTCTTACCAACTCCGCTCTATTTATCATGTACAGACCCTTCTTATGTTTGGTGAGAGAATTTCGCTGTTTCTCTGCCGAACTGCCTTGCATTTGAAGTCGTATGTTCACCACACGGCATGGTTGCACACTGCTTCCGATACGCTCGCCATCGATCCATGTCGCATATGTTCTTCGTAACAGACACACCTCGTAGATCTCCCCCAACATCCTCCCTCGCCTCTCTTCATCATTCTTCACACTTAACAACTCATAGACAACATCCAATTTTTCCTAAATGTTCGTTGGCTCCAGTAGTGCCAATATACCTTGTATATCTGAAACTTCATTATTGATGGGAGTTCCAGTGAGCAACAACCGAAAATTTGCATACAAGCCATGTAAAGTCTTCCATCCTACTGTGTGAATGTTCTTATACCTATGCGTTTCGTCGATAACCATCATTCCAAATAGCTTGTCCAAATTATATGGACAAGTATTTGAACTGGCTGCTTCCGCACCAGGTTTCACATGTCGCAATCTCTGTTCTCCATCTACCCAATTGTCAACCGATTTGTCGTCATGGTTATTCATTAGTGTTGTTGGGCTAGTCAACAATATGTCATTACATGGCATTGATTCCAACTTGAATCTTTCGAGCTTTGTGAAATTTTTTCCTGGCTGATAGATTATCACTCCGAAGTCTGGTAAAGCTTTTCCGATTTCAACTTCCCATTGTTTCAGTAGAATTGATGGTACCACAATTAAAGTCGGCTTGTCTATCCAGGGTTGGTCCTCTATCTCAAGTCTGTTGCGAATGACGGCGAGAACGCTTAGTGCTTGTAATGTCTTCCCAAGACCCATATTATCTGCCAATATACCTCACTGTAGCGGCGTTTGAAATTGGTTCATTATCCAATCAACACCTATGATCTGCCAAGAAAACAATTCAGTCGATGGCGACATACCATCTATATGCGGATGTCTTGGGTCTTGAACGTTCAAAGCTGCGCATGCTTCTTCCAAGGTTCTCCCTTTCATCCATGCAAATTGGTAAATTTCTCCTGTCTCTCGATCGACTCAATTTGCTCCTCACTTATCTGCATGAGAGCACTGTGTGCCTTCTCTATTTGTGATGATTTCACAACCCCGCCATTTTCCTCTTCTTCGAGTTCCCTGTCTTCATTTGCCGCTATTTGATTCAGAATCGCCATTCTGTCATCGTCCACGTCAAGCTCATTGCTCATGCTCTTCTCCACAATATTAGACCCAAAGGGCCAACTTCCTCAGCAAGGCTCATGAGTAGTTCGAATTTCGTTCGATCCGATGTGGACAACTATTCCATCTTCTCATTGACAAAAGCTACCCTTTCCTCATCATCTTCTGGAAACGCGGCTACATGATCTATGGTTTATCAGTAAATAAATCATCTGTAGGTATATTCTACTAACCGCCATCAATTTTGGGGAAGTTCCCGAAGTCAATCACAAGTCCTATAGATCCACAGATCAATTTTCCTTCTCCGCAAAGGCGACGGCAAGTATTGGGTCTTTTCTCGCACCATATCCTTCCGCTGCGCTTGCCGCTCCATCCCCATCCTGATCATCTTCAGGCGTAATCGTGAAACCATTCCTTTTGCAACGTAGGAACCCTTGCAATAATTATGTCAGTATCGTGGAAACACCAAGGTTAGTGAGTCAGAAGCACTCACAAGCATATGGAAAGCTGTCCTGCGTTTACCACTGGCCTCAGCTATGGAAGCGCATGTGGATTGGTTTGGTTATAAGTCCCATTTAATATATTTTCTATTGTTTTGAGTCAACGAAGAAGGATGAAATGAGATTCTTTGATGGGATCGTCGATTAGGAGATACTCTGTTTATTGTATGGAACAGAAATTTTGAGTTTTGAATTATAGAAAAGGTGATATATTTGATAAATAAGCGAATGAGGCAGATCACATGACTGTGTCACCAAAATCGATTATATGATTAAACCCTCCTTCCCCTTCTTTCACTTCTAATCAACTTCTTTAGTAAATAAAATCTCAATTCAAAATCAAGAACGAATAAAATGAATTCTATCACTTTGAAAATCAAGAGTAGGAAATTTATATTATATAATTTTTGATCATTTAATCCCATTCATTCTTCCTTATGCAAAGAGGGGGGGAAACATATTGCCATTTGATGTATTTGAAAAAGCGCATATCAATCAACTATTCTACCAAAGAAATTTTAATTGTACAGTGTTACAGTTGATATTTAATTGAAAACATGGTAAATAGGAGTTACGGCCAAACCGATCCACATGCGCTTCCATAGTCACCCGCAATGGCGTCTACCCATATCTCACCCTGCTGCATCTCTGCATCGGTAAGTTGTCACACGAATCTTGTTGCATGTTGCTACGCAGTCTAATTCCTCTTTAAAATTTCTTCGTCACTGATCAGCTCCGGCAATTTTCCTCTATCGTTATACCTGATCATTCTAGCTGCTTCTTCAATTACCTTCTCCTCACCCTTTGATCGTGAACCAGGATTTACGCGAATCTTTTTGTATTGCCGGAATATTTGCTGGATATTATCACTTCATATAAACCAAAGCCTATAGTTTGTCTCTACATTCAGCCAACTGCTCTTCGGGGCTTGAGAAAATCTTTGGGTTAGGCAGTTGATATCAAGTCAAATTACTAAGAAGCCTGTGCAAAAATCACTAGAACGGGAGAAAGTGACTTTAAAAGTTCAATGAAATATTTAAATAAACATATATATAAAGATGTTACTAAGAGAGGATACATATGATCCTCTACTAACATTGGACAATGTTGTTGCAATCTGGCCTGCTTTAGCGAGGTAGATCAAATGAATACCATCGCTCATATAATTGCGTGAAGATGCAAAGACCGTATGGATACTAATTACGGCCAACTTAATGACTAGATTCTATCGACATTTATGACATACCCATATTCTGTCGAACAGAGTGAATTTGGCTGGAGGCGAACCCAATCGGGTCCAATATCCGATTTTCTGGCCGTACCTCCTACTCTAGACTATCAATCAATTGCATCAGCGTCGTTTCGCTAAATGTGCTACACTACAGCTACAGATGGCCACTAGGTGCTAGTGCCTAACCGTACAGAAGAAATTTAAGTACCTAAGCAGCTGGATTTCTCCCCCCCAAAAACTCTTTTTACTCACAACATCTTCTTCTGATAGACTACCACTTGACTTTTTTAACTTTGACACAAAGACAAAAACTCATTCAACATCAAAACTTTACCAAACCTTTACAATATACCACACTTATCCAACACTTCTTTTTTCATCATCAAAATGGGAAACAAAAACGCCCGTGGAAATGCAGCTCAAGCACGCCCATCCACTGCCATGTTCGCCGAGCTTGCTCGTAAACAACAGATCGCAACTGATACCGCTCGGGCACTTGTTGATGCACCATTTGACATGAGCACATTACCTACTTACCCTGCCGTCGTAATCCTTGGTAACAGCGAGATTGGGGTTCGCATCACCAAGGACACAGATATGCCCGCACTCCTTGTAGTCTTACCACAATACCAGGCACACGTCAATAAGATTGCCATCGAGATCCATACGCCTCCCCCCCACTTCGAAACCCGCGAAAAGGTTGCGAATCGACTCGAGATGATCAAGACATTCTACAACATCATCGATAAATTCAAGTGGGCCAACCTCGACGTCAACGTCTTCCTTGACACATACAACTTCCCACAAATGAAGTTGGCGGCTGGCTTGTGGGGCTTAAAGCGCAAGCATTGGAAGTTGACCTACGAGGTCCATGGATTCGAGGGTGATTATGTGAATGTCACCGATGGTTCAGAGTTCGGCCGCAGATTGGCTGGAGTCCACAAGAGAGAATTCTTGAACCAACCGAAGGTGCCCGAATCTGAGTCAACTAAATCGGTTTCAACTCGATCGGCTTCGGAGGAAGCTCAACCGGAATAGATTCTGATTTTGGTGGATAGCTGTTGACGGGATTGGTCTGGTGTTAGCTCGGGAGGTCTTGAGGGCAGGAACTTTGTGGTGGAGGGATGGTGATGACAGGATATCAGTTTGACGGATCTTTGTGCAGATATTGACTTCAATCAATATCTTTTGGTAACAAGTCTGAAGGAAGATTTTTCAGTGTGATACATTTTGGTATACATTTGATGGATCGTTCAGTTACAAGCACGTACATGCTTTTTCTTTTCTTTATTTGTTTATTTGATCAGCTTTTAGTCCACTAAGAAAATTGTAACTTGTAGAATGATATCAGATCCTCTGCAACAGCACACCAAAAAAATTATAAAGATTCTTTTGCATCTTTCAGTCTTGACTTATCTGCAATGTGAAAATTCGTCATACATCGTGAGACAATAAAGCAGCATTGTTGTAGTACTTTCAACGATCTGCAAAGAGCTCATACATAATGAGGTGAGCTCATCGGCGTTCTGTTTATCTAATGGGTAGGTAGATTTGAAGAAATTCTTGAAGAAAGGGACGTTGGCACAACTATGCAGCGAGTGCAGTAGATCCCAAGATCTGAGAATAATATTACGAGTGTATACGGTAATATTATATCATATTATTCCGGTATAAATCATGTACTACTAGAACTTCCTCTACCTCGCTAATGAGCATGAACTAGATGGATGAAAGGAGTCATCTCACACAACCCACGTGACCATGATTAAAGGATTGATTTTCTATGCCCAGCCCGCTCTGGAACATTAGCAACCTGGCTTCGACTAGCAAATGAAGAACATTTTGAGAAAACAACAAGTCAATCGTGACTTCATGGTTACTGAACCAAGTGGAAGCTAATCCACGTGATATATTTGTTCTAATCCTCAGCCTTTGTCGACCACGATCTCTGATTTCAATTACGGGTTCCAATGCAATAATTGGCCCTATAGGAATTGAGGAATGCCATCAAGTTCTAGCGTCCCATAAGATTATCCAGGTACCTTATATATAGATATAAATTGCTTCCTTCGAATTCAACCCCACCTCCATCACCGGCGAGAAAGTCTTGCAAGCCCCAAATTCGAGGGGATTGAAGTTACTCCAAAGACGGAAGTCTGGAGGCATACTTACTCGAACACGTCTCGCGAGCACGCTATTTTATAACTTTCAAAGCAGTAAGTCTGTTGCGTTGAATCTACTTGTCGCGCTGAAGATTGTTTCTCGTGTAAGGTTTGAGGTGCGGTGGGGAGAAGTGTTTTGGTAAAATCACGTGAATTTGGATCTGGTAGCCCCCTTTCTGAAAGCTGCGATGTAGTTTTTACAATGATCATTTTGCACTTCTTGTCATTTCAAGCTATTGAAAACTTTCATATTCCTTCATTAGTTAAGGTATAGAAAGTGGCTCGACTACTGTTCTCTTCATCCTTCAAAACATGTGGAGGCACTCAGACTTTGACATCTAAACCTCACTTTAAATGACGCCGGCATCTTGCTCAATTTTAGCATGCTGATCTTCCAAGTAGAATATTTAAATTCATTCAGCTAACTTATAAGATATTCCCATCACCAAATTTCCATCCTTTTACTTAAGAAGTGCAATTTATCCCGAATTCTTCATAACCTTACTATCCTTTTTATCCTTTCCGTTATATGCAGCAACAGCATTCACAACATTCACAACAACACACACCACCCACAATTGCAGTACTATCATCACAAGAATTTAGTATGAGCCGTTCTATTGTTTACCAATTAGCAGAAAATTGCAAGAACGTACTTTCTTTTTGTATGAGAATGATGATGACGATTGTGATGTCCACCTCCTCTTAAGCCTACTGGAGATTCAGATGCTGGCGATAGAGTCATCTCCTCGATTAGTTTCTAGGAAGGAAAAAGTTAGTGCCACCCAGGCATTATGAGATGAGCGATGTATACGAACAGGTTGTTCAGTGTGGATAGGAGATGGAATTTGTGGCACTGTCATTGATGCAGATGGGTGAGGACATGGCGGTTGTTTTGAATCAGATTGTGATGCCATAGCGAACGGTAGTGTTTTGGAAAGCTTTTCAGATATCTTGAGTTAAATGAGGACGGGAAAGTAGTTTGGCGATATAGTTACAAAGCCACAACGACTGTAAATTATTTGGTATGATGGAAAATAAGCGTCTAACAAGGAGAATCCACAATTGAATCTAAGAGGCACATGAGTTTCTTGGAGTCTTAAATGAAAGAGTGGTGGGTGCCAACCATCGATAGCCGCTGGGCACATCGGCAGTGTTTCCAACTATCGGATTACCGACCGAAGGTTTGGCCACAGAAATTATTATAGAATAATGAGTGTTCGATGATTTGAGTGTCTTTCCCGCGGGCTTTAGAGGATCGTTCAAATTGTTCCCGCTTGGTTACCATCATGTTGATAACCGTTCTGTTCAATCTTGCAGATAAAGTTAAGCGGATACCTGTCCCAAGCTCTGACTTCCATTGCCCCAGGATTGCGTTGGCAGGTTGGCGACCCAAAAGCTTGTTGTCAGCGCTTAAGTTCCCACCAGAGAAAATGAAGGGAACAGTGCCGGATCAAACTTTTGATGAATGTCCCAGAAGAAAAATGCAAGATTCTTGAGCTGGGGTAAAATCTAAAAGGTTCTTCAAGGGCTTGCAATAGCTTTGCCTGTATTCCGGCAGTGAGATGGATACAATTCCTAGATTCCAATAAGATTATTCAAACGACTTGAAATGCTGAGTTAATGTTGAATATGAAGCAATTGATGAGATAGAGAATATCCTATACATCTAGCGTTCGCTCGATATTTCCATTCTCTCAATCTGGTAACGATTACATTCACTACATTCGTACCCATGATTGACAGCGCCACTATCAACTTCTTCCTGCGTAGGTTCGACCTGCAAATTATCCTCATCGTACCCTAGATCATATCTTTGCCTGGCACTTTCCATACCTCTCAAATGACCAATGCGTTCCGCTATTCTCTTCGCTAATCCCCAGACCCTCACTCTATTCCTCACTCCTAGATTCCCTTTCTGCAAACGTTTGACCTGATCATAAACTCGCTTCCAAACAAAACTTGGTGATTTCATAGCGATACAATCTTTAAAAAATTGTACATACTCAGAGTCGTTTCTTTCGTTCAGTCCTGCGAGATCATCTCCATATCGTTCGAGGAGCATTTTTCGAAATTGTTCCATTTTGCGCTGTTGAATCTGATCGATCTCCCAGAACCACGGAAGCTCCTTCACAAGGAGATCCCTGAACAGCTGCTGGGGAAGTTGACGAAATGCACGACTTACCAGGCGGAGGTTTGCGATATCCTTAGATCTAAGTTCGCATAAAACTATTTGCTTGAGTTTGATTGGAAGCTTTTCGAAATGATCTGTTGAGTTCACATGTGGCTGCAATGAATCTCCATTGAATCGTCTCTTGCGCCAAACAGCCCCCATATCCTTATCGTAAGGATTCTGGTGTTTATATGCATCTAATAGTATGAGAGAAAATCCCGGGATATCGTAAGGATTGGCTGCAAGATACTAGCAAATATTAATATTTATCAACATATTTTGGGGAGTGGAAACGCACCTCCGAGCCAGGAATATGATTCCACCACTGCTGTTTACACTCCTTTATTATAGATTCCTGTTTAATATTTTGGAAACCACAATTCGAACATGCAGACCTCTAGAGAAGTAATAAGTCAACATTGCAAAGTACTTTAATCGATGCCACTTACATGCCAAAGGGCCATGAATCCTTGGAGGTCAACCCTCCCCAGTCGAAGTTTTGAAACACGTTCGAAGATTTTCCAGCATGAATCGTGAACTGGGACACCACGAGGAAATCCATGTTCATTTAAAACTTCATGATTCATAGCCAAGAACGCATCGACACCGTAACGGCAACGGGGTAAGTCACCCGGCTGCCAATGATCTTGGGTGGTGATTGACTGATCAGTGATAAAGTAATCACTACACTTTTCATAATCTGGTGCATCTTCCTCTTCGGAAATATTTTCTGGTTTCTTAATGATGTAGCGAGATAGCCTCATATCCTACAATCGTGAGTAATGGGAGATTGTCCGAAAAATTTACACTCACCTTCATTTGTGCCACTGAAATACGATGTCCGCTGTAGCCCCCATCGAAAACGCAATTCGGACCAGCAATATGCTCAGTAAATGGTCCATATCTGGCAATTTTCTCGCAGCCACTTTCTTCTGACAAATCATAGCAGGTGGTCGTTCCTCTGGCATAATACATACTAGTCGAAACGCCCCAGGCAGCCTCTGGTGGTTCATATTTTGTGCGGCACCTTGCTAGATTGAATGATACAGCACAGATTTGACAAACATTCTCGCTATAAGCCATCTTTAGATCCAATCAATCCATTGGCGTGATCGAGAAGATAGAATATAGAGGATCTAGAAAGGAGGTCTCTTTCTTATGTTGATTTTCTGGTTGCCTTTTCGGCGTGATCACTCGACCAAGAGTTGGTTTTCGTGTATTTTCCAGCTCTAGAAGTAAACAAAACATCGAATAGATTGTGCAGCTCTCATGTCCTATAGACCTCCGAAGTAGGAAGGTAGAAACACAGCCCTCGGACAAGTTGTCTTTCATATGGAAATCTGCCTTACCTAGGCACCGGAGCTTGGCATGGAGCATATTATATTAATGGTTTGCAAAGACAATTACAATACGAATAGAGATAATATCAAAAGATGGGATAGAGAATATGATAGAAAATGTTTTACAAGATGGAAATGAACCAAAGCGATGTCGTTCTGAGAACTCACAAGCTCAAGATTTATCTTTCTGGAGGGGTATGGAGAATCTAGGCCCAAGCGCCCCCTAGTTCCTAAGCCTACCGCGGATACCGGTCGACCGACCCCTCCGAGCCTCCAAACATTCAGTCTATGACCACAACTTCTGAAGAAAAGAAATTTGTTTGCCCCAATTCTGTACGATTTCCTTGCCAAACCCTCTAAATAGTATTCTAAGCCCTCGAAAACCATGGCTCTCGAACATGGAAACCCCGCCGATCTCCTTCCTGTCCACTGGAAATCTCAAATCACAGCCTGGTTTGCAGAAGATACCCCCTCCTTTGATTACGGCGGATTTGTCGTTGGTGATAGCGAACGAACTGCAACTCTGTATGGAAAATCGCGAGGAATACTAGCAGGTGTGCCATTTTTCGACGAAGTATTCGCACAAGCTGGATGTTCGGTGAAATGGCATATGAAGGAAGGAACATTAGTCGATCCTGGCGCATCCGGAAAAGTAGCCGTAGCTACTGTTACTGGACCAGTACGAAAACTTCTACTTGGAGAGAGAGTTGCACTTAATACGTTGAGCCGTTGTTCTGGGATTGCCACAAAATCGAGGGATATGGAGGTTTTGGTTAGGAAGGCGGGGTACAAGGGAATTCTTGCTGGAACGAGGAAAACTACTCCAGGCTTCAGGTTGGTAGAGAAATATGGAATGATTGTTGGAGGGGTTGATGGGCATAGACATGATTTGTCTAGTATGACTATGTTAAAGGATAATCACATTTGGGCTAGGGGTAGTATTACTGATGCGGTTAAGGCTGCGAAGGCGGCTGGTGGGTTCGCATTAAAGATTGAGGTGGAGGTTGATAGTGAGGAGGGTGCTGATGAAGCTATTGAAGCTGGTGCTGACATCATCATGTTGGATAATTTTTCGGGAGATGGGTTGAAGGTTGCTGCGAAGAGCTTGAGGCAAAGGTGGGCCGGGAAGAGGGAGTTTTTACTGGAGTGTAGTGGAGGGCTTACGTCTGAGAATGTGGAGACTTATATCAACAATGGTATGTTTAACAGGTTCCCCCTCTCGCTGATCATTGCTAATTCATACATACAGATATAGATATCATCTCCACGAGTGCGATACATCAAGGCGTACCTCATGTCGATTTCTCTTTGAAAATTGATCATTAGTGAATAGCATAAGGAAGAGAAGAAAATAAACTACTGTGCAGGATGCACAACATGTTCTTGTCTCATTCATAGCTTTTTCTTATGATCAGTTGGTTAGTCTCATATCGCAGGTACACATGCAGAAACATCAACTATTTCAGCTAGAGTACTAAGGTGGACAGAATGACAGCGCTGAAACTAGCCTGTGTGCCTCATAATGATCTGCTCGAAGTCAATGGAAGAAGTAGAACTCCCGGGCCTGTGTTTTCACCATCCACTACTTCCGCTTCTATGAGCTCTGCGCCCTCTTATAGGATAGCATGGCACACTTTTCTTGTCTTTGAAAGGCGTTGCTTTCCACGAGATTGAGAGGGTTGCGGACCTAGTCTTATGATACTCGATATGCACTACGTCAACATTATCAGCCTGCATTGGGGTACAAGTTTGGATAATGACCACTTACTCATAGATAACCTCTGCCCCTTTTCTCATTCCACTGCCCACCCACATTCCACAATTGACCTTTGAACAATATCTTTCATCACCTGTCTCCATCTCGATGAACAGCCTGAATTTATAACTATTCGGGTCAACTTGATCAGCTAACGCAGGGTCCGCTAGCTGTGCTAATACTTCAGGAGGACCCGTTCTCCAGCCATGCGTTTTGATGGCAATATGTGCTGGGGGATCATCATGAGTTTGGAGTAGATAATTCGTTTCTAGCCGGGCTGATCCGTCGGGTATTACCAGTTGGCTATCTTGGCCTCCGGGCTGTGGAATATTAGTATAGGAAGTCGGAGGGAAAAGGGCTGATATACCAATACGATTCCTGACCCCCATGATCCAGACCACCCACCCCCTGTGAATGATATCCATTTTCGATGTCCAAATGGTGTTTGGCCAACCGAAATTCGAGGGTTCAGAGAAACCGACATACGGAAATCGAGATTCAGATTTGGATGGGGTAGTGATAAATCTGGATGAGGGTATGAAGATGTGTTGGTTTGGGTTTGGTCACCTCTGCTAATATTTAGCATTTACGCATTTTTACGACCTTTTCATACACTTATTTGGGGGTTAAAAATAGAGCCTAAATCCCTAAATTCCTAGAATTTTAAGAGAGTAAAGCCATATGGAAAATTTCCAAGGGGTTAGATTAATTAGATGTTACTTGGTAGCTAATAATGTAACTGAGTAATTTGGAGTAAAATATAACAAATTCTAAACATATCTCGTGAAACAATGATAACATACTGAGTAGCAAAGTTCCAATCCTCCATAAAGGCCTGATCATTCACTGTAGAAGTCCATCTCTGAGTCGTCGAATCTTGCATTCTAGCAGCAGAAGTAGAACTCTCTCGCCATTCAACACTCGTTGGAGAATCATTTGGATCACTACTAGCCCCGATGTTTCCCCATGTATTTTGAGGTCCATGGACAGACCAACCGCTTCGTGGAGTTGAAGAATTCATTTCAGATTGAACCTTTAAACGATCAACTTCCTGTTGACGTACTTGTGTTGTATCTGGTATAGGTGGCAGTGGTTGAATACGATTTTGAATATAGGTGAAGGAGGGATATACTTGGTTGAGGTCCTCGGATTCCGTCTGAGGGGTAAATATAAACTGATGCAAGAGCGAACTTTATCGTGCCTTCCTCGTATGGACAAAGTATTTCAATGTAGTTAGATAGACAGCTAGCGTCGTACGCCTCGCCAAAAAGTCCCAGAGTTGATTAATTTACCAAGTTCCAACTTGTCCGAGGCAATGTTGTGAGTACTTGGTGGGGGCTGACATAAGCTGGCCAAGTGTTTGCGTAAAGATTTGGGTAAAGATGTTCCGGCTGAAAATCCTTTCGCCCCGCCACAAACCTGATTATAATTTTGAACAAAGTCTTACTGTCATCAAACGAAGCAAACAAAACGCCCGGTTGGCACAATTGGTTAGCGCGTGGGCCTTTTAAGACAGTGTCTGTTACATGAAAGCCCAAGGTTGAGAGTTCGAGCCTCTCATCGGGCGTTTGCGGTATATTTTTATCAATTTTTACTACCTCTTCCCCTTCATTTTTGACTACACGTGACACTCATTCGGTTGTTATGGGTACAAAGGTACTTCTCCACAAAAGTCTTTTGTTCTTCGGAAATTTCTCAAATGTCCCACCAAGAACCTCCACCAGCTAAACTAATCCTCGCTAATCATCAATTTTTTTTTTGAATTTTTTTGCAAAGCTTTCCCTGGGGCTGTTAACGCTTTGAGTACTCAAAATACTACGAGTCCTGTATCAACAAGATCAAAGCCTGCCCGGCTAGCTCAATCGGTAGAGCGTGTGACTCTTATGATTCAATATCTATGAGTTCTTCTGAAATCACAAGGTTGGGGGTTCGACCCCCCCGTTGGGCTCAATTCCCTTCAATAGAATGTCTTTTTTGTCCATTTCTTTTGTGATTTATTTTTCATTGACCCAGTAGAACTCAAAAACTCCGTTCAAGGAGGAAGGAATTGGAATCGTACAATGTCGACAAAAATTTATTTTGGTTCAGTCCGCTTAGAGAGTTATAGACAAACAGAGTGAGTAGCTCTCTCTCTTGGCTGCTTAAAACACCCACGCGCAACCAATTGTGCAAACCAGGCTCGTGTTTGCTTTGTTTGATATTCGGCGGTCCTAGCGGGCCTCCCCGCTCTTTTCAAAATTCTAACTATTCAAAAGCACAAAATGCGTGTGAACATTTTGAATCGATTGACATCGATGCAAAAAAATCAAAAAATATTAGTCTCTCAGGCGCGAGTCGAACGCGCGACATCCAGATTACAATGTACAATTACAGTCTGACGTCATAAACCAACTAGACGACCGAGAGTGTTTTCAAGTAGGCTTGAAGGGTCACAGTTTGTTGTGTTTGTTGATCTCGGCCTTGAATTTAGAATATATATACAGTTGTGTGATTGTCGTGTGATTGTCGTGGGGCTTCGAGGTGGGGTTTCCACAAAAATTCGAGCTCCCCGCTCCACGTCTATCAAAGAACTCCATACCTCGGCTTCTGCAATTACATAGTAGCAGCAAAGTAGAGCTAGACGTCAAGTATTCATTTTACTGTCAAAGTAATCATAGGCTTCGTCCCTCAGCCCGTACACGAGTTTTGCTCCTGGAAAGTAATGAGCTTTTATACTAAAATGCATTCATTACTCGCGTGCAAGCAAATCTTTGATACAATTTATAAAACAATCATATGGCCCATCTCCTCGGGTTCATTTTTCTGATAATTCTCAGTGGATGTGAATTCAAACAAGGTATCCAGCAGACGTTTGGACCTGCAAATCTTGGGAAGCAAGGTAATGTATTAAATCATATTGGAATTTTGGATCAGCTGAGGGAGGTACAAGTAAATGACTATCCCCCTAAATCATATCGAAGAAGCTGTCATGGTCTGGATTTTGGTAGCTCATTCTGCTTCTACTCGACTCTTGGTTCCGCAAATTCGAGGAAATCCAATTAATAACACGAACGTGTAAACACCGTATCGAACTATCATTCGTACCCCGAAACTGGTTCTGTGTTTCGAAGTTTTTTGAGATTCATGTACAGGACTCAAAATTCAACAAGTATTCATATATCGCAATGTCATCTTATAAACTAAAGCCAATTCTGACTCTTCATCTGATAGTTCAATTGTTTCTACTTCTACAACAGGCTCACTATAACCTACTACTCTATAATCTCCATGCTAAAATCCACGACCTCAATCGTTGTGTCTTGGGTCCAGTTCAAACATAACTGGCTCAAAGACATTTGCAATATGGTGGATAGGAAGGAATTAGGCACAATTCCTGACAATGAATTATTTTTTTCCAGATAGGCCCAGTCGTAGACAAGAGGGTTGGGGAATTTGATTGTAGACACCGATCCTCTGATTAAGCTTGGAGCCAGATATCACGGCACATAATAAAGTCATCAAATTCAAGGGACTCGAGATCCCAACTAATCACAATACGCAGGACACCAAAAAAGTGACAAGCTCATAGAATGATACAAATTGTTAATTCTCCAAGAAATTAAGATAACGATTCTACAGGTAATGAACAATCCGAGCACCTCTGTCTATCCGTTCATCTGAATCTCACCAGAGCAATTCCAGCCCCGTTGAGGTTCCTATGTTTCTACCAAGGTGTAGAGTTCGGCTTCGCATCATGATTTCTGAGAGTAATTCAGTGCCAGTACCCATTGTTAGAACTAAACTAATAGTGTATTTCTCTAGTGATAGTCGTAGGTATACACCAGATTATTCGCGCGGACTGAATGTTGAGTATCAAATATTGAATCAGAGACTGTTAATTATACTGAGGCTTCTGTCTCAGCCGCAGCAGGCTCATCTCAATTCTCTCTAGGTCTGAACTCTATTTTGACAAAGACATCAATACAGTGGCAGAGGCTCCCAGAAAAATCCATTTCATCCGACTACATGAACGCGGTTGATGAGCCGGTTTGAATTAATCATACTAGACGGTATGAAAATGCTAAGATAAAACCGCCGCAATAATATAGCTTGACAGTTCACACAAATTCAAACGCAGATAGGAATGATGTGGTAATCGCAGAGTGTCGAGTAGTTGAGCATGTTTTTGATAGTTTCAAGATGTGAATATTGAGAGGCATCGGAATCTTCAAAGTAAATAATTATTAGTGAATGGTCGACCTGCTGTTCAAGAGTCATTCAAAATTTTGGAGAAATTCGGAAATCAAGATCGTTTTCTTATTGACTTAGAAGCCGGGGCTATTTAAATTTGTTGGATAGAAAACTGAGTGTTGAGGGCATCATCATAAGTATACATTCACTGGATTATCAGATGTTATTCGTTCGATACTTGGCTAAAATAAAGATTCCAATATTTTCACGCCCGCAGATTGAGTACAAACTCAGATAAATCATTGATACTCTTTTAAATTCAAACTGGTGTTAACAGTTTAGACTGCAGATGCCATCATTGTAATATATACCTTGTTGTCATTTCAAGCTTTAGAATCCACCTCTATTTGATGCTGGCTAATACGTTAAGCGGAAGATGGGTGCAAACAGGGCCAGAGTTTCAAATACTGCGGATAACTTTAGCGAAAGCTAATGCAAAATCCAAGAGATAGAGACCCTCAATCGCAGGCCTCTCTTCCTTATAATGTCTTACACCAAGCCTATGAGTATACATTCATGACCGGACCCAGGTCATGTCGAAAGATAAGAATTTCATCAGTCTCGCACCATCTTTTTGTCAAAATTTCTAATTCTGAGCAACGTTCTGTAATGTTGGCAGATGGTATAAACCTGACCACAACTTCCTTCATCTTGAATTAATCTACGCGTAAAGGTATCGCTGCGTCACGAGGAAGAATAATATATGTCGATATCAAGCTTCTGTTTTCAAGGTCCAGACTGTTTACGAGTATAGCCTCAAATCCAAGTAATCGATAGAATTTGATAACTCATGCTAGGGCAGGGTTTTTTCAAAGTATCCAGTTCACCTAACGGAAAGTATAATTCTAACATGACCGAACCTTAAAGTATATCTGATATTTCTATTTCAGTTTGGAATTGTAGGGGGAAATTTGCCATACGATTCGTGGAATATAGCTAGAACTTATTTGATTTGCGGGTTCGGCTTAAGAGGTTATGTAATAATTTCTTAATTTTCAGGTAGCATACGGCTTGCAACCATTAACAATTCTGGCAGCAAGCTGTATTTGATCAGTGGTAAACGGGAAAATGGACTTTACCCCTGTACACTGGAACAGACTTGCAACAAAAGCCTTCCATACCGGAAGACACGAGGAAATGAACTTTAAAGTTCAATAGTCGAGGATTTAAGTTCTATTTCCCATCATAGTCGGAATTAGACTTTGATGGCTCACTATCAACATCATTACTTATGTAGACAAGCAAAAAAAGATACAGAATTGCAGGATGTAAGACATTGTGAAATTGAGAGCATCAAAATTAATGTCGAGAAGTTCTTGTAGGTACGAAGCCATATTGATGAGACAGCACTTGCTTCTGGAGAAGAGTATCTGAAATAGATCACCCATCAAGCAAGTTCTACCGGTCTTACAGCGATGAGTTCATGAAAATTGGCAACAACTGCCCCATAGATGGACTCGAAACTACTCAAGTCTGAGGAAAGGGTAAATGATAGCCACCACCCAATTTGTGGAAACAGTAGAGTTGAAAAGCTCGCAAGTACCATTATAATCGCAATCTGCACACTTCTAGTTTTGTCAGTTAGACAGCTTGATCTACTTATGGTACTCCGAGATGCTGTGTATCGTGTGAATCTCATCTTGGTGCGGAGATGTCAAAGAGTGAAAGATGTTGATATTGGCACGTGACGCGGCAAAAATGCAGCAAGCGGCCGCATAACCGCATCATCAACCTCAATATCGACTTATTTTCTAAGCAATCCTCACTCTCTATAAACACTTTGTAAAAATGAAGCGCATTAGTCAACTGCCGGTGGTGAATGGCTTGAAAGGTCTACGAATCTCTCGTGGTCAAAGTTTAGCTCCATTGAGCCAACGTTGTATCCACACAACACAACCTTCACCTGCAACAGTTGCACCTGCAGCATTCACAGCATCTGGTCCGCCACCAGCCGCGCCAACTCCCAGTGCCGAGCATGTCGATATTCGGGTCGCAAGGAAGAGGAAGCAAGCAGAGTTACTCAAAAAGGGTCAAGATATGAGAGCTGTAGCTAATGGGAAAGGCGGTGGAACTGCGAAACTCAAGAGGTTCTGGAAGGATGTTAATGTACAGGATACGGAAGGTAACATCTGTCAATTCCCTATTTGGTATTAAATAACAAATCCGCTAATCAGTGTTGAGAAAGCAGAGGGTTTACAGATTTTCCTTGACAAACGAGCTCTCCGAAGACCTTCCAAAGATATCCTCACAGTACCACATCATAAACCACACCTGGCATCTGCCATCGCTCTTGAATGGGATCTCCTTGTATCTGCACAGCAAGCTTTGAAAACTCACCTTATACCAATGACCTCACTCGTGAACCGCGCTCTCGATATCATAGATGAAGAAAACGAGGGCAGAGATACAATCAGGAATCATATTGTCACAACCGTAATGCGATATCTCGATACTGATTCACTCTTATGCTGGGCACCTGAAGCACCTGAAGATCCACCAGGATATGAAACACACGTTGACAGAGTAGAAAGTCTGCGAAGCATTCAGAGAAAGTCTGCGGAGCCTATTATCCAATTCTTGTCCGAGAAGGTATGGCCTGGGGTAGAACTTATACCAGTTTTAGATGCGGACAGCATTGTACCTAAGAGTCAACCTCAAATGACTAAAGATATAATAAGAGGATGGGTTTCTGAATTACCTCCCTTCGAGCTTGCAGGATTGGAGAGAGGCGTGCTGGCTGGAAAGAGCTTACTTGGAGCTGCACGATTGGTGGTTGAATGGAGTACTGAGTTAGCACATTTGCGGGATGAAGCTGCCGAGAAGAAATTCGTTGTAGAGGAGGCGGCCAAAGCTGCAAGTTTAGAGGTAGATTGGCAGACCGGGATGTGGGGAGCTGTTGAAGATACACATGATGTTGAGAGGGAAGATATCAGAAGGCAATTTGGAAGTGTAGTATTACTTGTATCTGGGGAAAGAAATTAGGCTATGTGTATTATGACATCTTCAGATGATGTATACACTATGTTAACGATGAACTTAAAAGCAGTTAAAGGTTGAAAGTCTCAATCTCATACTTATTATATTGCCCGATAGACCAAAAGAAAACATGGACATTCTCTCATGGCGCCTTTGACGCTCATAACTCAGCTCCTGTCAACAAAGCGTTCACATCCATAGCACATACTTTGAATAGATTTATCTTCGTAATCCATTACCGCACTTTCTTACTTCCGTGCTCATCCAAATATTGAACAATGTCATCTTATGCTCCAGCCTTCTTTATTGTTCCATTCCACCGATAGCTGATTACAACTGCACCCTCCCCCCAAAATGCTACCACCAGACTACCACATACCCATTATCGATAAAATACTTTCAGTTCCACTCGAATTCTAGCAGCCATGAGTCGCAAATCTTGATCGCCTCTTATAGGGTCTTTGATGCCCTATTAACTGCGTCTTTAATATCGCTGTAAATTTGGACGGTCTGCTAGTCCTTCCCATGAACTTCTCTCCCACCTCTTTGTTCCGTTTTTACAGCCTCCTTGTGTTTATTGAGCGACCTCGATAGCCCCAAGAGTAATAGGTGAAGAATCAGTTCCTTGTTGTCATCGTACATGTCCAGAGTGACGCGCTACTGATCCTATAATGCCGTTTGAATGAAATACTAGAGCGCCGCAGCTTTCGTCCTTGTAATCGACACTCCAGCCAGTGAACAACTCACATCATTTGCGAATAGACCCAAGATATATATGACACATGTGCATTACATAACAGCAGTCTGCCGTCGAGGTTTGAGCTCCAGGCTATCTTTATGCTCTCAGAACGTAACTTCTCCATCTCGCTAGTTTCAAATTCGAGGTCGTAGAGCTCAGGTACCTCGAAATTTGAAGGTTGGGATAGGTAGAAATATATGATCGTAGATGTAGCCAAACGTTTTTTCTTCTTCATTGCACCATGGATGACAACGAATTTCCAGTGATTTCGAATTTTCGGGTTTCAAGCATTCACTTGATTTGGAGCATCCACAATCAACTATCTTTCTACGACCAGGAATGGCGGCTCATTAGATAGACGAAAATACAGCCTTGTTGGCCTAAATGTAGGTAAGTAATATCTTGTCCAACTTTGTGCCTTCTGCTCGCTTCTTTCCTCTTTGTCAAGAGGATCAACAGCAGAAATATTTTCTGCAATCAGTACCATCGAAGGGGTACTCTATTATAAAAGCCAGACAACCTCACCATCAAAGTCATCATGCCGCCAAAGAAGGTTATGAAAGCCTCTGCCAAGGGCAAAAAGACCTCTGCTCGCCTTGCCGCCGCCGCCAGCAGTAACACCGCCTCCACTACCTCCACCTCCACCTCCACCACCGCCGTCATCACCACTCCTGCCAATAAACTCTCTGCGCGCGCCCGCTACCGCGAGGCTCGGGGAGTGCCCGATGATATCGGAAAGGATATAAACAACAACACCCAACGTCGCCGCCGCGCCAAGATAAAGGTTAAGGCCACCCTAGCATGGAAGAATGCGAATCCGAAGGAGAAACAGGAAATGTTGATCGCCGCGGCCAATGCGGTCATGAAGGAGTAAGTTGGGACCCGCTTTGATTGGCTAGCTTCGATCTGAGAACTAATGTCGCTCCTTGTATAGTAAGCCAGATGCTCGTGCTATGGGTGCCGCCATCGGCATGAAGATGGGCTTGACATTTGGAAAATGGAGAGAAATGGGAAAGGGGGAGGAGGCAGAAGAGGAAGAAGATGCGGGAGCCGGCCCTGACGACGAGCCGGGTATGTCCGAATGTTCGGTATACTGTGGAACAATTGTCCTAACAAGTATAGGTGTTAAGGAACGCCTTCGGGACGACAAGGGCGACGACGAAGACGACCCCAACGGGGAGTATACCAAGCAGTATATGAGCCGTTCCATCCCTCGCCAAGTACGTATCAAACTCTCACCTCTACCTGGACAATCAGCGGGTATACAGCGCTCAGAACTAACTCTCGATAAAGTGCGTTTAGGATGCCGTCGTCTTCTCCGGTACCCCGCTTGCTTAAAGTACTTTACACCACAATGCCCCTAATTGATTTAAACAATGGACTAGGTGTATAGAGTAACGCTAACTTCCGATCTGAAAAGTTTAGATCTCTGGTGCTACCCTGCTCCGCTATGTTTGATTTGGGTCAGTTTAGTACCCTCAATTACCCCAACGCGTTTGAACAATCAACAGGCCTGGAAAGTTGAAGGTTAACCACTTATACAGATAGTTTAGACTGCCGCTGCTGCCTCCGTGTTGTCATGCCTTCTGGTCAGTACGATATCCCCCAGTGGCTCTACTTCGATAAGACAATGGACAGAATACACGGAGCAACGCTAGCCTCCGATTTAGCTTGTTTCCTCTGCTGTCGTGCTTTTCGCCGCTCCTTTTCCCTCGGGTAAGTACAATGCTCCTCGACTACCCCGATATAGACGGACAATCAAAGTTACCCTTTCGAGAAATCAAGCTAACGTGTTGAAACTCAGGCTCTTTGTAAAGCTGCCGAAGGGCGCAGTATCTGGACTTGTTTGGTAAGTGCATATCAATCTCTGACCTATTCCGACAATGGAAAGCTAACAATATACTCCAGACCGACTTCCGCGAGCTGCTGCAGGCTCAAATTAAACCATTTCTCCGCTCTTACATTATGTTCACACGTGCCAAGACTTCTTGGCCTGATTTGAATGATATGTATTATGTATGACTTACTGATTGGCTGATAGCCCACTAACTACTAGGTATTTATGTACGTGTTCTCTTGTGTATCGTTGCGTCTCATGGTAAACCGCCCGGCTCATCGCCAAAAGTTTGGCGCGCCAAAAGCAAAAGCTATGAAAGAAGATTTATACTTTACATTTAGATATCCTACACCCTGCTCTATCTCCTTATCTAAGCATGATCACTCGTCCCCAGTTACATCATTAAAAATATCTTCGACACCTGTCCATGCCTCTCCAGTGGCAGCCTTCTCTCGTTCGTTCCAATATTTGTCATTAAAAGCCCAGTATTCCTCTCCAGTGATTGGACATTTCGATTTCTCGAACCATCTAGGAACAAACTCTTCACCAAGCTGTTCACGTTCACGTCGTCTAGCACGTTGTTTCTGTTCAAGGCGATTCTTCTCAGTAGCAGCTAAATCGTACTCGCCATCTTCCATGGCACGCTGATCAGGTCTCAATCGAGAATCTGTTGGTGGCAGCCAAGGGCGAAGGTTGTCGTTGATGTCATTGAATGTGAGAACGAAAGGAGTCAGATTGAATGGGATACCAGCTGGGCGTGGATTAGCTTCCCAGACTAAAAATGCTTGGCTTGGGTCATTGACACTTCCTCTATGGTGAGAAGAACCGGATTTAGGTTCCTCGACAGTTGCCTCGTAACCAGGCGTGAAACGAGCATAAATTTTACTGTTCCAGCGGCCACCAAGACTGAAACGAGTCTGTCCATTTGCATCGTTGACTCTACCGGTGATATGATAAGCACTAGAAGCTGACCAACCTCGAGCCTTAAACTCGACTTTGCAAACTTCACCCGTTGTCCAATTCTTGATTTCCATTGGCCCATAATTGTCGACCACGGGATTACCAGTGATGATTCCAACGACGGAAGATGTGACCTTTTTCCAGGTGTACAACTCTTCTGGTCCTCCAGATGTGGGACGAAGTTTAAGAAACCAAGTACCGAGAGGGTTAATATCGAAAGACTTTCCATAAAATTTAGACTTCACAGCTGATTCCCCATAATAGGTCCATTTAGGAGACTCAGCCCAAGCAGCACCAACTGGTGGATGATGACTGACTTGCTCGATGAAGAAGCGATAATTCTTATCAGGACGAACATATTCAAAAGTTTCGCCAAGAAGGGGATTGAAAGGTTTTGCAACTCTGTCAATGGTCGATGCATACTCACTCGAGGCGAAAGCTGAAACATATACCATGCGCTCGATTGAGTCTGCTCGGTCTGCTGCAATATCTAAAAGATCTGCATATTCCATATCTTCACCACATCGATACAGTAATGACGTCGGTTCGTTGAAAGACACAGGAAGTGTCATTTTAGTCATGTCCTTGCCAATCATAGATTTAAGAATACCCTTGAAAAGTATTAGTGACGTCGGAATAAAACGAGCTCAAGTACATACCCATAGAGAAATTTTTGGACGATTATCAGCATCCATCTTTAGACGAGTTCTTATGCCATTTTCGTATCCCTTAAAAGCAGAACTGATGTCTTGCCCATCAACTTTCACATGTTCATCCTCCTCTTCCTCTTCAGTTACACCTACGGCAGGGCTCGAAAGTGGTAGAGCTTTGACTACTTCGACTTGTCCGGCATCAACGGCGTCGAAGAATTCGTCATTTTCGTCTGAGTCTGAATCAGACATATCAGGGATACCTTCAGCAATCGATGTCTGTCGTAATGAGCTTTTGCTAGTCGGTACGTGTCTTAAAGGAGCGGTCCCGTCATCATTGAGAGAAACATCATCAAGAGCCTCAACTATCTCAGCTTTTGCTGCCAATTCACCTCTACTAGCCGGTCTGGATGCCGACCGAGTGACTTCACGAAGTGCTCGTTTTGTAATCTTTCTCTTCTCCTCCGATTCGCCCATACGAGCCATTAATTCGTCCTGTTCACGAGCTACTTGAGCCATACTTTCTTCCCACATCCTTCGCATATGCTCTTCCCGATCAAGACGGTGTTGCCAATATGCATCTCTATCTTTGGAAATTTTCAAAAGATCGCCAACAAGACCCTTGAGATTACGAATGGCCGAATCATATGTGGCGGTTGCTTGGTTCGCAACTGGGTCAGAAATGACGAGATTTGGATTTCTGGATTGCTCTACTTGTAAAGCTGCATTGACTTGTCCCATGAGTTCGAGTTGTAGTCGAGCAGATTGAGCCGTTATTTCAAAAGCATCCTTACCTGCCGGCATCTCGTGTTCACTAGAGCCATCTCCATATTCATCATCATCATCTCCATTCACAGGTCCAGTTCCAATGTGACTTGGTATTCTACTTCCGTCGCCAATGAAGCTTGGGTTGTATGATCCATAATTAGTTTCTTCTTCATCGCCAACACTACCAGCAGTGCTGGCAAATGCGACTCTTGGACTTGCAATCCTGCTTAGGCTATTCTGTGGCATAAGCCTGCTACCTTGAATGCTCTCACGGCGCGATTCCGTATAGATAAGAGATGGCTCGTTGAGACCATTGCTGTCAAACGTTTCCTTGGATCCACTACCAGATTGCTCTTTTGCTTGCTGTAACAGTTCTAATCTCTTGGTCTCTTGTCTTTCCTCTTCCTTGGCCTGATCCTTAGTCCATTGGATAGAATTATTCAACGCCCAAAACCACCTTTTAGCTTCAACTTCATGGTTCGCTTTAAGATGGTATTTAACGGATGATTTTCCAATGATTTCGAACTTGGTCTTTTCTGTAGGATCCATGTTGAGTTTTGCGATACGCATATTAATTGCGCCTCGACAAGCAGATCCGGCATCGTCCTGGTGTTTGGAATAACTTAGGATGCCATCTTCCAAGGTGAACCAACGTAATTGATAACCTTTACGATAATTTGTCCACTTTTTTAAATAACCCTGCATTTCTCGGCCCTCCTTTCCAGCTAGTGCATCTGACGGGTTGGCATTGACTGCTCCTTGTTGAGATACATTTCCGAGAACAGCTTTCTCCTGAATTCCTCGTTGAGCGACAACTGCAGCAGGAGACTTCCTTAACATAGCTTTGGTAGCATCATCTTTTGTATAATCTTGCGGTAGTTTTCCTTTTCGGTCGCGACGGAATGGATCAGCACCATGTAACAGCAACACTTGTATGAGTTCAATGTTCTTCTTTCTGGAAGCTTCATGGAGTAAAGTGCCACCAGCTTGTACCGTGATTGGGTCTGAAGTGAACTCTCCGCCATTGATATCCAAGACTGTTTTGACTCGAGGTTCCTCCAAAATTTCGCCCAATGTCTTATAGTCTCCGTGCGCAACCAATTCATGTATTTGCTTTATCTTAGCATCCACAAACATGGAACGAGAGAGCTGTAGTTGCTGGAAAATATCGGGTGTTCGAGCAAGGTCGAGAGGTAGGCGACCCGCATAATTTGGTAAAGAGTCATTGATGCCGGGCTGCCCAAGAAGCAAACGTACAATAGAGCCACGACCTAAGCTTGCAGCAAGGTGAAGAGATGTATTCCCATCACGATCTTTTGCGTTGACATCGATTGTTCCCGCTCCATCAGATAACACATACTCGATTACTTGTTGTTCAGCACATTGAATAGCTAAGTGCAGGATGGTGGTATCTTCCAAATTGGTTGAAACGGTTGCGAAGCTAGAGATGCTCATGCGACTACCGTCAGACTCACGAATTGCCTTTGAGATCGCTGCTGTATCTCCGTTCTTCAATGCCTCAAATATCTTGAACTTTCGAACAGTCTGCTCGATGGACATCGTCTTGTCGGGTGACAAAGTAGCCGTGGTCCGCGGATGGACGCTAGAAACTGATCTCATGAGTCCTGTTGCACTGGTCGATTTCTTCGAAGAATGTCCGACAGTGGGCTGAAACGGTGCAGCTGGAAACGTGGGTGAGTGTGCCGTGGTCGCAGGCGACGTCGGGGCTTGATATTCTACATTCTCGTCATCCTTCCCGTCTCTCCTGCTGCGCAGAAGAGATAAGGCAGATGATTTACTGCGTTTGTGACTAAGAAAATAAGGATTAGCAGGTTGTCACTGTCCACAGTAACGCCCAAGAGAATTTGAGACCTGAAGAAAGAGGGGGTAGCGCTTCCCGCGGCATGATCAAATTTATTAGTTCTTACTTACGTTGACTCGACGGGGTCTGTCATTATCGACGCTTTTCTTCTATCCCCAGCTCAATTTTCTGCTGCGTTGGTCACAGTGTCGAGTTGTGTGCCAACGAGCAAGTTCTTCGGGGGGTAAATGCCAACTTTGTGGCTAAGCTCGAATGCTCGTCAGTGCCTTCCCGCCCAAGTTTGAAGAATTTTGGTTGGAAAGAGATGAGGCTTAGAGTGGTGAGAGAGCGAAAGAAAACTTGAGAATTTGATACCGAAAATTTGAATCCTCAAAAGGAGGTACAATTACTCCCTAAAATCTCTCGAGGAAGCAATTATCAATTAAATTATGTAGCTGTTCTGGCCAAAACATTAGAGTCAACATGGATTAACAATGATGTAGCGAATATGGGGAAATATATCACGTGTGTGTGGTCGGGCTCGGATCGGGCTCGGAGAAACAATTTAACGAGGAGAGCTTATTTTCATGTGAATGTTCATTTCTAGCATGAACCCTTCATGAACATATTAGTTGGACGGTCTCTGTAGAGGTGAAAGGTTAAAAATTCTTAACTCCTCAGGAATATCAAGCATAGTTTCACAAAACTCTCCAATTTGCTTTTGCATGTTCTCAAATAGGGGTAAGCTTCATTGAACGCTCTTGCTTTAACAGCTTAACTGCCTCACCAAAGATTTCAAGAATGTCGAAAGACTGATATTCATGCTTGTATTCTGGGGAAATTACAAAGATTACTGCAAGAATTATTCAGGGGAAAACACATAGTGGTTGTCAGCTAGCCGTAGAGCTAAGTTACATATCGTTTCTCTTCATAATATCGAATCAATTTATTCCTTCATCCTTTGATACTGAGAAGTTCATGTAAACTACAAAGATATAGTTCTTAAAATGATGGTTTGACCTCAGTTGTATTGGGTTTGTTGTTTTGTCTGAAATATGTAGAACAAATTGTAACTCTTGGGATCTTTTGTTAACATCATTGACATCTGTTTGACATCTACCAATGAGTTAGTTTATGATGGACTAATGTATTTTTACGGCTTGGTTCAGCTGTTGCCACATTAGTGATGTGATTGATATTCCTGTCAAGAGGCTTTCAACTCTATACGTTCTTACCAAGAGGAAAACCAGACATTATTAGGTAGGTATCGTAAGTTGGAGCAGGAAGTGTTCTGATGTTTTTCCACCTCATTCATCCAATACTAATAGAAGCTTCTGCAGCCTGGTATTATTTGGAAAATAACTAACAGTTCAATAGAACCAGAAGACCCAGAGTCATTGAGGACTATTATTATCTTATTTACCCATCCGTTGACTGGTCAGACAGCCATCCATGTCTTGTCTGCGTTCCATTGTTTTAAAGTGAATCTCAAAGGTGTTAATGTTACAATTGCCATTGACTCCTTCAACTTTTCAGCTTCTGGTTCTGATCTTGAAAAGATCAATATCAAATTTCATCTCATGGCGAACTTCCTGTATAATGCATTCTAAATACACGAGGGTCTCCTTCAGGTCCTGGAGGGACCCTCGCATTTATGAGATTGTGTGTAATGTTTATTTTCAGTTCTATTGATTTCCAAGGTTAATGCTGTCCCATCATATTTACCCTCAACTAACTGGGTTCGTCAAAGGCTTTCTCGTGTTTAACTTTAGTATTAGGGAGACATGGTCTTGTTAACGGGCGAAAAAGAGACGTGTACACTTTCAAGTAGCTGAGGATTCTTTGGAGTGATGTTTGAGACTTTAGAATTGGCATCAAGGTGAATGTATTAAGTTGATTCTATGACTCAAACCCAGGTCTCTAGTCCTCAATTTTAAAGTTGATAGACACCAAGTAAAATAGAGCTATGCTGTCTCAGCCTCGGATAATTCTGAGAAAATTAATCTTCTTCTTCTCCTGCCCTAGCCCTGAAGCTTGTGTCCTTCTGCCAATCGCTTTTTTGTTTTATTGTCAAGTTATTCTCTTCTTTACATGATTCAGAGGACGATCTATAGACCTATATAGTCGAATCGTTATTGTCCACCTGCCTTCTATATTATAAAAGCTCTTTTCGAATCCTTTTATCTTCAACATGGAGTTGATTGCGATAATTCGGAGACTTCAACCACCAGAATATGCATTAGATATTCTTCTGGTCTTGCGCGCCTTGATCATCTTTATCTTCGTATGGACTATGGTAGTCATATGGAGCGGCTGGTATAATGGCAGACTAGGCTACCAGCGAATCACAAATTCTCGAGTTATTATTGTTGTCAGATGAATATATTCGAAACTCCTTGACCATGCGCTCAACTAATCGTATCAGATAATATGTGAAGACCTGCAATAATTATTGAGGGAATTTCTTCTTTCGTATCAATGACATCGATAAGCTTGCTCCATTTCAATTCTACTTTCACTTCAAGATGCAAGATCAATCTGGAAGCAAGATACGAGCACTACATCTATTGGAAGATCTTTGTGTACGTCATCTTTCTTCCTAGCCTGTATATAAGAGCAATTTATCAAGTGCCAGTCCTCGATCACGTTAACCACTGATTTGAGTAGCTGCTGACCACCTACCTACAGTACCTTACCTCGAGTTTGTCGACCAAGCTAGGAATATCTCGACAACCTTCAAAACTGTCTCTGCCACCAGAAAGACTTTGGGCTATGGAAGAAAGGATATTATAATTCAAAAGAAGCAGAATCGCATACAAGAACTAATATCAAACTTCTCTTTCAAAAACTTTGGCTTGAAAACCATGCATCCGGTGGTCATATGTTGGTGAAGCATATACGTCTACTATCGCAAGTAGGCATTATTGATCCCACGATGAAGAATCTGCTACTTACTACTTCTTATTGCTGTCAGTGCTCAATACTTGGACTATGCCTGAGATAGTGTTTCTTCCTTTCATGTTAGACCATGAGTTCTGTGTGTGTGCATATTCATTGCCTCGTGCGAACGATGTACTATCCCTCAATGGTTGCATTGGTCTGAAGAATTATGCTAGATCTTGTGTGAAGTCAAAAAACGCTGATTGGCTCATTGATAGAAGATATGCTCGGTATCCTGAAGTCTTTATGAATGAATGATACTTACTTGCTGCATATGAATATTCAAAGCTGGCTACATCTAAATAGCTTGAAGCTATCATGTTGGAGGTGAGTTGTCAATACTGATTCATGAACAGGTAAAAGGAGCATCGCTAATCTGCCATCCATAGCGATGTCAAACTTTTGAATCTTGACACTCGTATCTTGGTATTCTACAGAACTAATTCATATCACAATCAATACCAGCAAGTACAATCGAGTTGAAAGACCAGGAAAGCACCGCACAAGTTATCCCAGCCATAGAAATCCTGAGTGAAAAGAACAGCATACCACGATCAACACCAGAAAAAATCAACAGCTCACAAACCGTCAAAATATCCAATGGGGTAATTCTCCTGCGGGAAGACCGGGGACTTTAGTAGGTTGTCATATAATGATCATGATTTTGCACCTTTGCTAATATAGACCAGGACCCCTCGCACGTCAAAATCGCTCACAGTAGCACCCAGCTCAATGATCTCAGCGAGCATTAATGCAAACCTTCACTATCGCCGTTATCGATAGTCCAGTCGCGTGCGTGAGTCGGTGTTGCTTCATTTCCAGTGCGTGAATTCCCCTTGGCGAACCTTGTCAGCGATGATTTCTGGAATAGCCTATTGTGGCACAATCATTACTCTCTGATCTGATTTCATAATGAGTCAATTCGATACAGCAATACTCGCTAGTGTAAAGGAATATAAAGGGTGGAGAGTCCCGTGATATGTTATCTTTGATCGGGTTTATATGTCATTCAACCGCTAGTCTTTCAGAAAGGGCAGTGGAAGATCTTATAAAGAATGGAATTTCACTGGTCTTTCGGTTCCGAAGCCAAGACCCTTTCCATTATCTTCACCAGCTCTTCCTACAATGAAACGTTTCATGGCCAATACCACGATCAACACCAGCAAATGTACACTTTAGAAGATCTCTGCATCTCACATGCCCACAACCATCATTCAGGGTGTTATTCTTATCATGACCAATAGGAAGTTGGTAGAGAATTTGGCATGATGGCGTAATCTGTCACTCTAGATGACTCCGTTAAGGTATATTCTATCTACATCTATGCTATCAAAATCCACGAAGTGTCTGGCTAACATCTAAAAAAGCTAAGTTCTGGCTGGTAAACCATTGTAGATTCCGGAACACTCGGGCTCGCATCCTTTCAAAGCAGATACATCTACCACATAGCCCCCCCGCCACAACGAACTCCAAACCTACAACGAAGCACACAAATCCATCTCGAAAATGTAACTTCTCGCTCAACCACTCTCCAAAGCCCACGCTACCTATCACGTATCATTTCACGAAGCCACAACACACCATGGCCAGCATGCATAACAACAATAACCCATTCATCTAATCAACCAATCAAGATCCCCAATCACCAGCCAGAGCAATTCCCACAAATCACTCCCGTGCATCAACGAAGTGTCTTCACTTCCTGCTCAGTGGAACCGAACTAGCGAAACATATTTACCATCAAAATCAATAATACCGATCCCTATCAATCACTTCCCTAGTAAGATGTCTCATATAACTCTCTAGTCTATGGAGTATTCTATTGAGATGATTTCGGATGGTTATGTTATGAGAAACGGTATTATGTATTTATGTATTATATATCTATGTATACAGGAGAAGGATGATAGGGAATAGGGATGGAGCGAGGAATATTAGTGGAGAAGATGTGTATTAGCTGTGTGGATGTATTTGATAAAGGAGAGAAAGAGAGTGTGTTGGTGTAAGGAAGGAGAATGGAGATTGGAAAGGAGGAATCGTTCAGATAGAATAAGAGGAATCAGAGCAGAGATCAAGCGTATTTAGAAACTAGCAGATCACCGAATCCCGTTATGTATTGAGAATGTATAGAAGTAAAACAAAAACATGATCTCTGAGTAACTTTTGTAGATATGTCTAGATATGATGAAATTATTTCCATCTCATTTAATTCGTTATTCGCAATCAGAAATATACATCAATCTGCACTTCGGCATCATATCAACCAGGCGCGGGTATTGTATAATGCTAATCAAAGAGTAAATATACATACACATATTCTCGATTCTTTAAATTCCAGAATATCCATAATGTAAAAAAGTAGAATAATCGAGTGAGATAGGATAGGCTATGATTTATTCATGCTGTGTATGAATGGTGTTACTGAAGCTTAAACAGCAGTCTAGTTAGTCTCAACTTCAAACCTCTCTATCTCCAATCTCGATCCCTATCTCCAACTTTCCTACGCACATTCCTGAGAATGAAAATACAATCATCGTATCGCATCTGTACAGTTTCGAACCCAACTAAAACCACTCATCCCACACACACATCAAGTATTCAAAGTCGTCAAGCAATCTGCATCCAACAACTCAATCGAAGAAAATTACAACCTCTACAATTCCACCCCATAATCCTCTACAAAATTCATACCCCTTCCCCCAACCCCAATCATCTCACCCCCAAAACCCAACTGACCCATCCTCTCCGCCACCCCCAAAAAATCCCCATCATCTTATCATCTCCCCACCAACCCCTCTCTCACCCATACAAACTTCTTCTCCGTTCATTTCAAAAATTTCCACATATCCAGGAATCGTATACATATATATAACAATCGATTTTATTCTTCATTCAGAAAACATATAAGATGATAGATGATAGATAGACACTCAGAACAATGTGTCATATTGAAAATGTCAGGACAGAGAACCCGATATATTTAACTGGGGAGAGGCGAGGAAGATATTGATGAAGGAATTGAACGCGGTGGTGGTATAGTATCATAAATATTCTATGTGTTAATTATCGTAGCCGTGGAAGATATTAGGGATTTGAACGAGGTTGATATTAGAGATGCGTTCTGATGTGTAGGGTTCGTTTGAGGCGTATGGTTTCTAGTGAATGAATGATTAATTTTGATGGATATATCTTTATTTTTGACGCGTCAAGTGATATATGGAGAGTTAACTATTATTATAAATCTAAGGGGGATTTCTTTTCTTGAAATTTTGAAGCTGGGCTGTAAGTGGTTTTAGATAGAGTAGGAGGAAAAAGGTGCTGTAACAATATTATCACACACAGGCTACCCGACTAAGGTAGGTAAATCATTGATTCTCGTAGTGATCGAATGTAATCTGTCTAGCGGAACTAGAAGAGCATCAAATTAATGTTCCTTTTCGGATCCCAATATTCGAAGACATTCGTCTGACAAGTAGTTCAGCGCAAGGGATACCTTTGCGTAAGGAATAGTATAATCTACGAGAATCGACGAGTGTCAGTTAGTAGGTGGATGTACACACTGAACTTAATAGAAGATAGCTGAGAAGTATTTTACGTTCTTCGTTTGTAGAGACTTGTGGAATTTTTGCTGGGTTTCTGGTTTCTATTAGATTGTATGCTAGCATGTCAGCTGCATCTTGTGACGGTAGCTTGTTGAAGTTGAGATTAGTACATTGTGATAGATAATTGTGTGAGGTAGATAAGAATCGAACTTTCGGAATTGATAAATCGATCACGGGAAGTCGAATATCTTAGAGTTGATTTTCCATATGAATACACGATAAGTGATATTGGCAGTTTTGACACACCAAACAGTATACACCAGAACTACCAGAAGAGATCTCCATTCCTAATCCCTTCAACAAAATCTTCCTCGACAAGATACTTCTTACCTCCTCGGCTTGGAATTTCTATTGTATAAAATCATTCGAAGCTACTATCATAGCAGCTACCCAGAGAAAATATCATTTCTGGCGAAGATAGTAAGCTATCATAGATCGCGGTATGCTGACGGCAGGGAGATTTCTCACAAAGCCATAGCAAAATCGAACTAGAAATGACTCTACATCTTGCTCGCTGAGTTCAAGACTCAAGATAACAGGGAGTCGAAAAGTGAAGCTATCCGGTGATATTATACTTGGAGGGGATGTTTATGTATAAGTCAAGATGAACAGTGACCACTTGAAGAAGTCCGCAAAAACCAATAATTCAAATCTGCAAACAGGAAACCCGAAATAAAAGTCGAAGAGATAGAAAAAAAAACAGTAAGAATACCTAGCTAGAGAGTATCAGATCGACTATGCTTCTACATTTTCCATACTCTACGTATAGTAAAACCAACTGACGATGAATTGGAAAAGCAGGTTTGATCGGAGACGTACTTACTCCGTACTCCGCGCTTGTTGTGTCAAGAGACGACTAGGTACTCTTAGATGAACAATTTAGATATCTACATCTATCTATACCAGTATTGAAAGGCACAGGACAGAATCTACTACTAAATACAATACAGCCAAAGAATAGTTACACTTGTTCCAACGGGTTTGCAATTAAGTTATTAACTCAGTGGAGGAGTATATCTGTCTTCCGACTATCCTATATATTTTTTGGGGTCTCGGGAATCTCGTGTTACGATGATTGAAACCCCTCAGCTATGAGCCGGAGATAATCGTATTGTAATGCTCATGAATGTAATTGTTGGTTTGATATATGAAAGGCTGTGTACATGATTCTGTCATTTACGAAGTTAAAACTTATAACAATTCAATCCACATTCACATCCAGACACATGAACTTCATGGTGGCATTCCCCATGTAGTCAAAACTCCTAGCAAAGAAGCTGTCTGAATCAGATCAATGCATAATATTGTATAGGCAAGATCATATACCCAAAATTCATTCTCAGACCCACCACACTGTGATTCATCATATATTCTTAAAGACTATAGCGGAAACTCTCGAATCCCGCTTTCCCCTTTCATTCGCAAGTCTATCTTTCAGCGGTCCTCAGGCTTGAAACCCAGAAGTGGATATACAAGGAAAGATCTGAGCTCAAGGCACGGTACGAATATGGCACGAAATAGAGGTCCAAGGATGAGTAGAGTGACGAGTGAAAAGTTGGGACAAATTTGAAGCGATGAGTTGAAAACTCAAGACTAGTGAGATTAGTATGAAGAAGCAAAGAAACCACCTAGCTTAGGTGCTTGAACGGTATTGCATATATCAGCTAGCTGACTTGATATCTCAAGGTACTGACTGTTGCTTTGAGTGGTTGGGCTTTATCCTAGCCACTGTTGTTGTTTTTGCTGCTGCTTCTTCACTAAAGGCAAACTGTAAGAACTATAATCCTCTCTTCCTCCCCATTCAGACTGAACAGTTGATATACTAGTATGAAGGATCGAGATATTTGCTTGGTACTCGGTAGAAGTAAGGATGAAAGGGAGGTGGCCAACATGCCTGTGTAGTGTAGGAACCTGATGTATCAATCCCACATTTGAGACTGTGCTAGGTATAAAGGATGCGGGATTCGTACTCCCAGGGTCCATTATATCAGCATTCGGGAATTGCGTTCTCCCTATTGATACCTATATTGCACCTAAATTGTTGAATCCACTTCTATCTTAACTGCGGGATATGCTTCCTGGTACAGTTTCTCATATTCTGTGTTTTGCTGATATTAAAATGTATTTTTGGGTTGAAGTTGGCATCGTGAGATCTGCTTTGTGCCAATAGGACCTGCCATCCGGAGACTCGAGAATCTTTCGACATGGACTCGTTTTTAGCTGCCGTTTCGAAACTTGTCATGTTCGCAGCTGTCGGGGCTTTGCCTCGGAATCGTATCTTCGTATTCGTTTTAGTGATAGGAGTATATCGAATGCACTACTTGTTAATTTCTCCAAAACCCTGGTATCTAGATTTGGAAGAGATAAATTGTCAAAAGACTCATCTGCCGAATCTTCCTGATACTGTATGAACTGCCAGTCCAAGCTCGACATGATGATGAGTTGATTGGATTTCACCTACCGAAACTCCCAAGGTTGAGCATTTCCATGAGCTCGAATTTGCTCACCTTATGGCTCGTTGCAGATTCATTGTGTCCGAGCCGTCGAGGGTAAAATCGAAAGCTCAACTCATAAGAAGTAAACCACTGGATCTGTCATTTGCGAGCTTGGACATCTCCCCAGCCTTGCGCCTTCCGACATGTCGATTGTTCCAAGATCCATCTGTTGAAAGATCACCCGTCGAGTGCTGTCTGCAGTCCCAAATTTACTTACGTTTACTCCAAAGCCGCGATGTCGAGTTTGCAGACTCGTGATGAGTGCAAACAATTTCTAGCTCTGCTCAGACGGTTTGAAATCATGAAAACTTCATCTGACAAACCTATCAAGGTGTTATATTTCGAACCTGTCTGACGGATGTTAAGGTTGTAGCTTCATTTTCGCCCCAGTCACATGTAAATTCGTCAAATTGCTGTCTGCCTGCTCATCCCAATATTGAGCATTCCTTTAGCCTTGAATTCTCCCACCTATCGACTTACTCCAGAGTCATTGCGTCGTGAGATTTAAATCGTGAGAAAAACATCATCAAACTATATCTGCCGAGTACCTTCCGGGGCTTTGACTTTCCCACCTTTGATTCCATCTGCCAAAAGGAATGTCTCGCTCACCTAAGCAAAAGAGTTTTGTGGATGGAATCGGTTCGTTTTCGTCCATAAATAAAACATCGAATTGCCGTCGTTCTGGTCATCCTAAAACTGGGCATCTTTCCAGCCTCAAGTTCTCTTCCTCCGTTCTTTTCGTAAATGTATTGTGATAATAATTGAGGAGGTTGAGGGTAGGGAGTTTGTCTCCTGCCCCACCACCAACCAGCATTTTTTGATTGTTTCATCTTGTCTCGAGCTTGCTGTGAGATAATGCAGATGCACACACACCACTGAAGAATGAATAAGCTTACCGTCAACTTGACTGCGTTTGGATGATACTCGAATTCCAAAAACGATTTCGACTGTTCGTCTTAAGTCAGATGAAACATCCATAACCACATCAAGTATGGAATATGTACTTCCATTCAATAATCTGACGCCCGCCGCGTTGTGCAGGAAATGACAAGAGATATAAAATTGATTGGCGATAAGTGGGGGGTGAATGAATACTTTTTTTTCTTTTCTTTCGAAACTCACATCATAATCTTGGGTTTCAATTCCCATTTATCCACTGATATTCGTTACTTCTCCTCACGTACCATTAAAATTTGCAAATGAATGGATGCAGGTGATGCAACGAGAACCCACTTGTAGCGAGAACACGATGACACTTCATCAAAATTGATCATATCCTGAAGCCATGGAGACCGTTCTTGCATCCAGTTGCATGATATCAGAATTGCCCCTCACTAAATCTGGTTGCCCCTCCACCAAAGATATCAAAATGAATGAAAATTTGAGTCAAGGATTCTATCAAGATAGGACTTCACTAACCGCTTGTAAAGATGGTTGCCGCCAGATAATCCATATTGATTTCATCGATTCCACTCGGGTGCATGAAGGAGCAAAATTGACTGGCAGTGATTGGCTTTCGTATAATCAAGATAAAACCTAATGTGCGATGTCCTCGAGCAACGAAAGAGTCTTGTAACTTGTGAGCCTGAGCCATCCTGGGAGCCCAATGATCCCAATCGCCACATTTACTCATTGTCTTTTCTTTCCGGGCAAAACCTTCATTGTGTGGCCCATTTTTGAACCACTTTTCACTTTTTCTCTGCTGGGAACCTTTTCATTTGACTTTCAAGGTTGTTTTATTTTGGTTTGGTGATTTTCGTGAGTTATGACCATACAATCAATACCTAGTCTCAGTTAGTCCATCATACAGCACCCGGTCTTGCAGTAGATATGAATTAGAAGAGTGAATGCAGCAAATGAAGATGAATCAATCCACTTTCAATATTCACCGAACCAGTCAGACCGCCGTAAATGTCTGAAAATTGTGCTTTTTGGTTGAAGTCACATGATATACCCCACTAACTAGCGTTCAAATTCTATCGCTTAGCTTACCGCACACATCGACTTTTTTTTTTATAAACCCCGCCATCCTCTCGAAACTCTTCTTCTTCCTTCTTCGTCGCACATACCTGGATTCAAGTAATCATACCTGTGCAGTAAGTTTAAATTCGATCCATTCTTCCTTCCATCAACCTCTTCTTCCTCTTCTTCTTCTTCATCAACCTTCTTGAAGATCGATCAACTAATATCATCTTCTCTCAATAGATCTATTTACGAAGACAAAACTTCCACAAATAAACAAATACAACCTTCAAAATGGGGTAAGTCTTGAATTCCATCAGAGTTTTCCATCAGGATTATCTCTCACCGTCGATGTGCATCTTCGTGAACTCTGTACTGATTTGTCTCTTCTTTGCAGAAAGGAAAAGACACATATCAACGTCGTTGTCATCGGACACGTCGACTCCGGAAAGTCCACCACCACCGGTAAGCAACCCCGCCTGCAGATCTGCGACCTTGATCTTTGCATCTTCACGAACAAACACTTACATTACATACAGGTCACTTGATCTACAAGTGCGGAGGAATTGACAAGCGTACCATCGAGAAGTTCGAGAAGGTGAGCATTTTTCTCTTTCTCCACATCCTTTGTTCGTGTATAGGTTAGGTGCTTAATGCCCGACCTTATCGCACTGTGCCCCTCGGTGGGGTGAAGACTTTTTCTTGTACCACCTGCAGAATTTTACTTGTGCGCTCGGACCTTTTTGTCCGACGCAATAGAATCCTGTGCGAGTGTTGGCCCTTTGCAGTGCACCGAACAAATTATGTCATCGTTGAACCATATCAACGTCTCCAACATGTTTCTGCAACAGTAGCTAACAATTATCATAGGAAGCTGCCGAACTCGGAAAGGGTTCCTTCAAGTACGCATGGGTTTTGGATAAGCTCAAGGCTGAGCGTGAACGTGGTATCACCATCGACATTGCTCTCTGGAAGTTCGAGACTCCTAAGTACTATGTTACCGTCATTGGTAAGTTGTTTACTCTGACTCTTGTTCTCCACTTCTCTAACATCACTTTCAGATGCCCCTGGTCATCGTGATTTCATCAAGAACATGATTACTGGTACTTCCCAAGCTGATTGTGCCGTTCTCATCATTGCCGCTGGTACTGGTGAGTTTGAGGCTGGTATCTCCAAGGATGGCCAAACTCGTGAGCACGCTCTTCTTGCCTACACCCTTGGTGTTAAGCAACTCATTGTTGCCATCAACAAGATGGACACCACCAAGTGGTCCGAGGATCGTTACCAAGAAATTATCAAGGAGACCTCCAACTTCATCAAGAAGGTCGGATACAACCCAAAGACCGTTCCTTTCGTTCCTATCTCCGGTTTCAACGGTGATAACATGATCGACAACTCCACCAACTGCCCATGGTACAAGGGTTGGGAGAAGGAAGCCAAGGGAGGAGCCAAGTCCACCGGAAAGACTCTCCTCGAGGCCATCGATGCTATCGACCCACCTTCCCGCCCAACTGACAAGCCTCTCCGTCTCCCACTCCAAGATGTTTACAAGATTGGTGGTATTGGAACGGTGCCAGTCGGTCGTGTTGAGACCGGTATCATCAAGGCCGGTATGGTCGTTACCTTCGCCCCAGCTGGTGTCACCACTGAAGTCAAGTCCGTCGAGATGCACCACGAACAACTCGTTGAGGGTGTTCCAGGTGACAACGTTGGTTTCAACGTCAAGAACGTTTCCGTTAAGGAAATTAGACGTGGTAACGTTGCTGGTGACTCCAAGCAAGACCCACCTAAGGGTGCTGAGTCCTTCAACGCTCAAGTCATTGTCCTTAACCACCCTGGTCAAGTCGGTGCCGGTTACGCTCCAGTCTTGGATTGCCACACTGCCCACATTGCTTGCAAGTTCTCTGAGCTCCTCCAAAAGATTGATCGTCGTACCGGTAAATCCATGGAAGACTCTCCAAAATTCATCAAGTCTGGTGATGCTGCTATCGTCAAGATGGTTCCATCTAAGCCTATGTGTGTTGAGGCCTTCACTGAGTACCCACCTCTTGGACGTTTCGCTGTCCGTGATATGAGACAGACAGTGGCTGTAGGTGTCATTAAGTCAGTTGAGAAGCAAGACAAGGCTGGTAAGGTTACCAAGGCCGCTGTCAAGGCTGGTGCTAAGAAATAAATTCATTCATGATGCGATGACATTTGCTTTTGGGGTGTGGAACATGGACATGAGGGTATCATACATGATAGGTAGCTTCATAGATTTTCACGCAGATTAATGAATCAATTTCAAAGTAAAAAGATTATCTATTGTGTCTTTACTCCAAGTGATTGTGTTTCCCTACATCTTCGACCATGAGTGGGGAAGTTATTGCTGTATCACAGTTTACCTGATCTTCCATATGCACACGCCCAGTATTTCTACACTTACAACTACACTTACAACTACTCTCTACAGACTCACAAGAGATAATCCCCAATTCGACATTTACTACTCTCTTCCTTTCCTATTCCCAAAGTTAAAATATTTATCAATATATTTCCCCTTTAGAAATCCGTCGAGAAGCAAGACAAGGCCGGCAAGGTTATCAAGGCTGCCGTCAAGGCTGGGACCAAGAAATAAACAGCTAATGGAAGGAAACAAATTGTATCTTCACCTAGGTTGTTTTCATTCTTCAGAATGATTGATAGATCTCTTCCAATTTCCTTTTATTTATTCGGTTTACAATAAGATGATTGGGATTTGGTTCATGTAAATGGTTAGGATTACTTTTCATGTTATGATATAATAAATAGAACCTAGTCATCTAGAATATACTTCAAAAGTACTACTGCTCCATAACTGCTTGTGATTGTAACTCATTTCTTGTATTCTCATTCATGTTTCCACTGTCTGTCTTGTCTATTTACTTCTTCATTTTACCAAACTCTTACTTCCTTTGACAATACTATGAATAGCATTTTGGTGAACCATTCTATAGACCCACCTTCGAATGAGATGGAAGTATGCAACAAATATTACAACTTGACATCCCAATTGTTACTAGTAATTTTTGAGTTTCGTTTATTGTTTTGCCCCTTGTTCCACAGGGCTGATCACACTATCAACTAGCCCCAAGAAATTGCGAAAAACGCACATTAAGTTGATGTTATTAAGTATCATCGATCGAAATATGATTAAATCTAGCCAGACATTATCTGATTAATCAATGGTTTATTATAAGTAGTGAATATAAAGCTTATCGGTTTCAACATGAGCCTTCTAGTGGTTCAGAGACTTGAGTAAGATATAGGTGCTTGGTTATAAATCCCGATTGTAGAATACTTCTTATAAAATATCGTAAGGGCTCGTTGGGCTCGAGGTTCGTATAAAAAGTATATTACTAAAATAAAAGTATATTGTGTAAAAGAGTAGAAGGTGGTAGAGGTCATACAAGAAAAGCCTTCGCATATATCATAGATCATCTGAGTGGCTACATATAGTGAATAAGGTGAATCGCTACATCGTAGTAGCAAGGTGAGGGGATGGCTTAGATTGAGGCACACAAACAAAAGGGGTCAATTAAGAGAATAGAAAACGATTGTCTTTCTAGATCTACAAAAGGGAGAGCTATAAATACTAGAATTTGACGTCACTTGACTTCCAGACTACGTTTTCCGCGCACAATATGATATTCTATAAGAAGTAAAGGAGGGGTCAGAACGGCGCTGACGATATATAGGGTGCGGATGCCGCAGGCACTCATATGACTAAGCTTATTGAGCCCGTGACATTACCCATCCCAAATTTTGAATTATCTACCCCATTACAAACAACCTACAGGTTACTCATTGACATTATTATCCGCCTCGCGGATACCCGTTGCGCAGCCTACCTCTAGTATACCAACATGCTACGACTCACTTCTGCCTCAAAGGCGGCCAAGCCACCTGCTCCCCGAAAGGCACCCAGGGCACCCAGGAGTCCAGGACACCCAAGGCATCTGCTACCCCAAAGAAATCCAAGGCATCCAAGGCGTCGGCTTCCCCACCGGAGCCCGAGGAGTCGACGATGAGATCGATGACCTGATTAATCTCCTCGCACCTACCCCAAGAGTGGGAACGAACAGAAAGTCTCGCAACGATTCCGATTTTGAGAAACTCAAAAGTCAGTTTTCAAAGTTAACACCTGAGAAAACGAATGAATTATTGCAGGACGCAAAGGTATGTTTTTAATGTCGGACTCTTACGATAGCTGCTAATTATTTTAGGCGATTGAAAAGTTCACTCAAGTTGAGAAAGATATTGGACTGAAAATCAAGAAATCATTAGGCGAATATGAAGATGGCAAGTGGGTCGCCAAAGTTGAACCCGGAAGTTCTCCTGCGAAGAGGAGAAAAGCTTTCAAGGCGTTAACACGCAAACAACGACCCGCGGTCTCTGAAGAAATCATCATGGATAGCGGTCAATCACCGGAGGAGGACTCTGATTCTGATGAAGAAGATATTCCCGAAATGACAGAATACTTCCTTCGTACTCGAGTGCAGAGATTTGGTTACCAAGGAGATGTCACTGAGTTTGTGTCGCAATTACTCACTCAAGCTCAAGGTATCGTTTGAAGATTTGTCCGAAGAGGACTTGTTGGAGAAGATTGACAATCTTATCCGAGAGACCTATGATCGCAATGAGAGTCTGGAAGAGGAGACTGCCAAAGGACCCCCCCTCAAGCTCAAACCCCACAAATCAGAAGCCAGTCAACAACAGTGGTCAGTCATTATCCCTGAAAAGAAAGAAGACATCATTGCGGAAATGTCGTCTTTGAAATTAAATCGATACAATTACGAAGAAAGAGACATTGTCACAATCTTAGTACTTCTATCCTGGTCCGGCACAGCTATCACAGAATCTGCTACAAAGCTTACAGCTGCGTTTTTCACTAAGAAAATGAAGTTATTTCGCATCGCGTCACTCGTGCCAATTATAGTTCGCAAAATTCAGGCTCACGATCCATCAAAGATGAGGCCAGATGGATCTCAGCTCGATATAATCCTCGGACTTTTAACGAAGGGGAGCTCCGAATTAACTTGGGGATTCACCATATGGATTGTCGTTACCTTCGTTCGGTATATGCAGTCATTCTGTAAGTATTGGAAAATCTTAACTATATATTTTCTGAACTAATATATAATAGCCATTTACAAATCCAATAAGAATTGCAATCTCAAAGAATGAAACAGAAGCAAAGCAGAAGGAATACTTCAAGATATGTTATTCGGATCGAAATAATTCTCAAAAAGTTTCCCGATGGCGAAGACGTCTATATTGGTATCAAGAGTCCTAGAAGATGTCTTTTAACCAGAAATGATATGGACGGTTTTCTAGTAAATAAAGAGTTAAACGCATCCGCGATTTTTGCTGCTTTAATCACTACCGCATCAGAAGCACCCAATAACGTTGCTTTTCCTTCGAGAGTTCGAGAAGTTGATAAAGACCCTAAGAAATTTAACAAGAGCACGAATGTGTAAGTCTACTCTTCCCTCGTCGGGCAAGTTCAAGTATTAATATATCTGTCAGTATCCTAACTCCTATTCAATTGGGCACAGAAGAAAATATTTATTGGGTTGGTGGAGTAGCGAGACATGCGGGGGGTAAATTCTGGAACGTAATGATTCTCGACTCCTTGGGAGACATTAGGAATGTTCTAGAAGCAAGTAATTTGTTATCTAAATTTGTCGAAACGCATAGCCCTGGAGAGGCGGAAATACAGAGCCCCGTCAAAGGAAAAGCTCTTCTTCTCACAAATCTCAACGATAGCGGTACAATCACCATTGGTAGCCTGATGGGACAATCTACGAACACGAACTTGGTCGGTGATTTTGGTCCAGATGAAGTTTCTGGTCTCCGGTTGGATTTTGCTACTTTAGTTATGCAGTCAGCTCTCGTTAACCGTATTGCTGATAAGGGAGAGGGGAAGGGAAAGGGAAAAGGAAAAACTCAGGGCCAAGCCTTTACCTGCTCCAAGAGCAATCTGGGCAAGTCACAAAGGCGATTTCTAGAGTAGCATTATGACTTGTACTTAAATGGAATGGGGGGGG
>PHWZ01000299.1:0-47556 GCA_004379285.1 Botryotinia calthae | reverse complement strand
CACCCCTCCACCCCTCCACCCCTCTACCAACCTCCCAAAGTTTCCATCCCCCTCCCCCTCCCTCTCATTCCATACTCTCCCAATTACACATCACAATACCAATACCAATACCAATATCACCAACACCATCACCACCACCAATCCCCCCAGTAACCAATAATCAAAATAAACATATAACTATACCATCTGAAAATTAACAATCAAAAACGCATACTCACACAAATCATTCCACGACCTTTATTCTATATCACATATACACACATTCAAACCCCCCATGATAAATTCACATAAACAATACAATTTAAATAGACTGCCGAGTCGAATATCTTTAATGGGGTATGGGTAAACGAGGATTCAAATATAAACAATGTAAATACAATCCCCATCACAAGATAAGACGTATCAATTATCAATTAATGAAGAAACACAATCTATTGGCTACAGGTCTCAAGACCTAATGCGGATATCTGTAAGCATAGCAATAGTAATAGCAATAGCATAGAAAGGCACAGGAAATGCATCTTTCAATGAAAGAGGTCGCTAATAACATAACGACAAGGGAAATCCAATCCCAAAACTCCTAGTGTCAAATTAACCACAACGCCTGTGTCGTCATCAGAATATATTCAGTTTCCCTCACACACTTAAAATATCTATTCCCAATCCTCCTCCTCGCTGTCGTCGTCGCTCTCTTCCTTCTTTGCTCCTGCACCTGCAACCTTCTCCTTTGGACTGTTAGGAGCCCGACTAGGAGCCCCCGATGCCGCACCCACAACATCATAACTACCATCGCTGTCCGCTTGAGATTTTTCATCGTTTGATTTTCTTGGTTCAGTTGGCTTGAGAGTTGGAGTTGGAGATGTAGCAGTGGACTTTTCCTTATCTTGTGTTGCGGGATGTAAAGTAGTAGAGGATTCGGCAGAAGCTGGTCTATCGGAAGTTGTCTTGACCTTCGCAGCTTTGTCATCACCATCTTCTGATTCATCGTCGTCGGAATCCTCTTCTTCTGAGTCTTCTTCAGAATCAGACGTCCATTTTACGTCTTCTTCTTGTTCAGTTGCTGCAGCGCCTATTTGTAATATCGTTAATGCATGTTTCTTATACGCCCTAGGGCCTCACAAATAATCATACCTTTGAGTAAATCTCTCCTCTTAGCCTCAGCAGTTTCAATACTGTGTCGGAGGAAATAGTATCGTTTAAAAAAATCCTCGTATTTGACCTTGTCTGGTACCAATTTTTCCATTGAACTTCTCAATTCTTCATATTTTTCCAAGTCCTTAGCGATATCATCAGTCTTCTTCTCAACATTGAAAGTCTTAGTCCATGGCTCAAATTCCTCGCTGATTGGATCGGTGGTAAAGCTATCGAGTGTAGAATGAATAACATGGAGTTGGGCGTCGAATCTTGTAGTATGGATAACTCTTTTCCCTTGAGAATCCTTACTCTCGAATAGAACGGCATTGGCTTGTCCATCTGCATTCGAGGTAGGTGGCGCAATGCTAACAGCATCTTTCAAGAAGTTTCGGATGTTTGTTCCAAACTTTAGGAGCGCTTCATCTGCTGCATCTTCCGCCTTTTGAATCTCTACTAATCTCTTCGCAGCCTCGGTCTTCAATCTTGCTAAAACACCTTCCGATTCCTTTAATGCCTCATCTGTTGTGAGATCTTTCGAAGTCGACTCCCCATCTTTGCTTGTAGACCCTCCTGCTGCCGCCTTCTCATCCTCTTGAGCTTGTGTAATCGTAAGTCCTCGTGTGCGACTAATGATCGAAGATCTTAGGTCTGTGAATCCCTTGGTAGCCTCCTCACTAACAGTGTTGAACTCCTGTTGAGCCTCTTTATAAACATTCTCGCCCTGTAGATCATACAGATATACTCAGCCAAAATACTCATATGTTTGCTAACCATCATCTCTTACCTGTTTGACGACACTTCCAAAGAATCCACCTAATTTCGCACCCCAAGGACTAGAAGAGATAGCTTTATATGCTTCTTGGAAATCGGCATTGAGAGTCGGGGCAGGCTGTGTTGATTTCTCCTTATTCTGATCGGGTTGGAGAGCTTCCTCTTGGATATGATCATATGCGAGATCCATCTTGACAGGAAAAGAGCGGTATGTTTTTGTATAAATTTAAAAGTTCATAGGGAGCATATCAAATTGTTTACGCATGGAATAAGACTCCATAGAGTGGAGCAATAGTACGTTGTGATTGATCTGCAAGCAGAGCGGAACCTCGCATAAGAATATCCCGCTTTCAAGCCTCACCTGCTCTGTGGCTGGAATAATTCACCAGCCACAAAGTCATGTGCAATTGATCTAATCTTTGAGTTGCACAAATATGCACTTTGTAGACTGTAGCTGTGAAGATCGTTTCGCAGGTTGGCACGATTTGTAAATAATAGTGATAGGTCAAAGGGTCGATTAGTGATCCTTCCTACCCGGCGAATGATTGCCAAACCGCATTTCGGGGTCTTCGGAGACGACCAACTCCTAGGGACACCATTTCCCTTGGCCTCGGTAGTAGCATCCGGCAACTTGGTTCTTGCATTGATTTCGTGTCTTGTGGTCTATGATGGAGTTTAGAGACGGATGCCGGTTGCGACACAGATGGCTATGTGCGAAAGAAAGGGCCAGCTGGAAAAGCCGCACATGGAAGTCCCCGCAAAAGGTGCAAGTTGCTACTAGTAGGCAGGTGCTAGATAAGAGTAGTGCATATGCAAAGCTGGGATAGAAACTTCAACGTCTCGTCCATTGATTTGTTCACAATCTAACGAGTTAATATCGAACGCAGTAGAAGAGGATCTAATCTCACCACCTGCGTCATTTTTGCTGTTGACTCATACTGAGGTACAGTGCAGTACAGTACAGTACAGTACAGGAGACGCAAGAGACGCACACACGCAGTAGACACAGTAGACACCTTACTCTGTGCAGAAGAGATGGACAAAACATCTGACTAGACGACTTCTACCGCGTGCTTGCTTGCTTGCTTGCTTGCTTGCTGAGAGAATCCTCTGTTCGTCCAGTATTGGTAGTACTCACGCACTCCAGTATTCAACGCTGCAACTCAATGTCCATGGCACAGTAACATGCTGCATAATACACGATCGAGCCAACAACACGATATATACATCTACGCGTCAAATTCAAATCCGGCGCCACAGACAAGAAACCTTAATTTGATTAGCAGAATACACTCGTATCGCAAGAAGAAGAAGAAGAGACCAGCGATACCCACGTCTTTCTCCTTTCTCCTTTCTCCTTTCTCCTGTGTCGACCTCCCCCATCCGCGTCTTAAACCCCATCAGTTACTCAATATGTACTGGCGTCACAGACTTTTATTCCCCTTTCGAACAAGTTGAGCATCACATAAGAGGGGACTAGATCACATCCGGATTTAGCGGACTTTTCAAATTTTGTTGCTGAGAAATCAAAAAACCCAAAAATTCACTGCCCCTCTAGAATCCCTGGAATCTTGAAGAATCGTTCGAGGAAGGGGGAAATGCAGTAATGAATCTGTGAATCTGTCCATCTGCCCCATCTGCCGCAAAAATCGTGGAATCAGCTGGGTAGAACTTTATTCCATTCCTCAGTGCGAGTGAATCCATCGTATTCCCCTTTTTATCCAAGGAAGATATCACGACTTTACTTACATCATACACACACGTATTGGAGTGAGTACCATCCATCAATCCATCTCTTTCACCTGCGTTTCTGTCTGTCTATCTACCCCCCCATATCTCAGTTGAGGCCACGGATACGAGGCTTCCAGAATCAAAAGGGTAGACATCCACCACAACCACAACCACAACCACCACATCCACCACAACCACAACCACAACCACAACCACAACCACCACAACCCATCACCTCCTCCAGCAAGACCACACATCTTACACCATACATCTTACACCATACATATCCTCCACCTTTTGCCTCCCATTTCTCACTTCTTCACAACATATTTTCCCCCAAGACATCTGGCCCCTCTCTTTTATCCGGCGAAGTGGGATTGATTGTCCTGCATAAGCTTACGTTTGAGACTCCATCGAACTTTTATTCCGACCACCGAAACCAAATCCCACTCAATTACAACTCGCCATCCTTATAGCGAACTCCAAATTTCGTTTTCGGTTTGCGACATCTGATTCATACTCTTATCGGGAATATCTAGGGAATGTGAGATTCTACAAAGGAATTCGGCCATTCTTATCTACGTCAGAACCACAAGTCAATACATAACAAGGCTTCAATGGCTACCGCCAGTACCAACCGTTCAAACCCAATAAATCCGGATTTCACCTTATCTCCACGACAGGAGGAATTGCTTTTCGCTGCTCTCAACTCAAACAAATCTTCAAACAATATGGATGCTTCAATTTCTGCGTCGAACGATGGCCTTCCCAACACATCTACATTCGCATTCAACGAATCTCCGACCCAAGCGCCGGGTTCGGGTACATTGAACGGATTTGAAGAGAGCCCTTTTATCGATTATGACTACGAATTCGAAGGTGATGATAGTTTCAACTTCGACTTCAACAATGATTCGCAAGGACAAATGATTGGAAACCTACCTGGAACTTCGTCAGATGGTGATGCTGATAATCATGAAAAGAGGAGTCATCCAGACGATGATGATGATGAAGAAGGTGGTGGTAAACGAAGAGAAGGTGATGATAAGTCGTCGAAGAAGCCCGGTAGAAAACCTCTTACATCAGAACCCACTTCAGTGAGTACTTCTCGGTGTTTTCGTTGTCTTGAATAGCTTCTAATTTCTTGATCAGAAACGCAAAGCTCAGAATCGTGCCGCCCAACGTGCATTCCGTGAGCGGAAAGAAAAGCATTTAAAGGATCTTGAGACGAAGGTTGAGGACTTGTAGAAGGCTTCCGATTCTGCCAATCATGAAAATAGTATTCTAAGAGCGCAAATCGAACGAATGTCGATGGAATTGAGGGAATATAAGAAAAGATTGTCTGTCACTGGTGGTATCAACCGAAGCTCAAATGGTAACGTTCCAGCTTATCTCGCAGGCAAAGGGCTTCCATCTGCATCTGCTAATCCAAATGACGTCAACTTTCAATTCGAGTTCCCAAGATTTGGTCGCCTTCCCGGACCCCCTATCACTAACGGAAGCTCATCAGTCGGACCATTCAAGTCCCCCGCTTCTACCGAGAATTCTCATAGTCCAACTGACAAGAGTCAAACTAGCTCCCGCAATCAATCTAATGCGAGTACCTTTGGTGTTGGCTTGACTCAAACCCCAGCTCAGATTGGCGGTGATGACATGTCTTCATTCTCCGGTTTATTCTCCCCTGAACTTTTGGAGAGCGCATCTAAAAGTTCATCATTCGACGCTTTCGGAAACCTAACCAATGGTTCAATGTCAAGTAACGGCTCACCCAACATTTCTACCAATGGTCAAAGTACGTCATATAGCTCACCGTCGGCTTCCTCGCATTCCAACAATGGAACAAGTTCATCTTGTGGAACCTCTCCAGAACCTACCAATATGCAATCACCATACAACAAAGCTATTGACAGCACGTTGACAACAATTGGAGAAGAGAATACTTGTAGCAACAGCAACTCAGCACCAGGTGAGCTGTCCTTCTGCGAAAAGCTCAACATGGCTTGCGGCAATCCCAACAATCCCATTCCACGTACAATGTCTGAACCCGGTATCAATTCAGGAAATTCAGAAACTCCCGTTTTCGATGTCAATGGTATTGATTGGTTCGCTCAACAAAATAACAATCAATTTGATCCTCAACTTTTTGGTGATTATCGCGAACCTCAAAATAATGTTCTTTCAAATGACCCTTTTGCTCTTGATGATGGTTTCTTCGCCGATGCATTCGAGATGCCAGATTTCAATACTCCATTCAACGTTCCAAGTCCTGCAGCTACAAAGAAGGATCTTGTACAACAAATCGATGAAAAGCAGAATGAAGACAATGAGGTAGTTCCCGGTGAAGATAGATCAACAATGCTTACTTGCAGCACCATTTGGTAAGACTACTACATGGCGATAATAGTTGATATACTTGCTAACTGATGTTTTAGGGATCGTCTCCAAAATTGTCCTAGTGTGAAAGAAGGCGAATTTGACCTTGATGGCCTTTGCAAGGATCTTCAAAAGAAAGCCAAATGTTCGGAGACAGGCGCCGTCGTTAATGAATCTGATTTCCTGAAAATCATGAAGAATTATGCCCCTCAAGGCTGCGACTATATGACTTCTCCACCGGCCAAGAAGGCATAAACGATCGATCGGATGTATACTTTGGGATTATACCTATATTGGAACGGAATGGCGTTGCAAACACATTAAAATGACCACAAGGTCGGGCCATGGTTAAGGATAACATTTTGCTAGGACAAAGCAATATTTTTGGCGCCCATATGGTCATGATATATCTCATGGACCTGGATTGATTTTTGTTTCTCTTTTTCTTTTGGGGCTTCGGAATAGGAATTTGGTTACCTGACACTTTTACCCTTTTCGGTTTGTTTTGATTGGTTGTTGGTTCGTTGATTGGGGTGATTTGTAGTGTTTGATTGACAAACGGGTTCTATGGAATAGCTACCTCTTGTGATGGCTCGGGGGACAGATAAGTTTACAGCAGATTGTTGACTTGTCCCTTCAATCTCGTTCGCTGGATGAAGGGAACTATCCATCTCTATCCTAGTGCTGTGAGATGGAGATGGTTTGCATGGTGGGAAAGGGAAAGGGAATGGGAATGGGCACGGGAATGATGATATGAATGAATGGTCTGGTATGGTTGATATGGTACAAGAATCGATAAGCATTACATAGCAAGTAGCAATTTAGCATATCCCCTCGAGCTTTCATCTTTGTGCAAAGTTATGTGTTGTTGGTGTGCGTATTGCAATATGTCTTGAACGAATCTCGACAGTTAGAATGAAAGTGTATTTATTGTCCACTGCAGACTTCCTTTCTTTCATTTCATCCTCACTATATGTATAGACATACATCTTTCCCGCATCGAAATAACTTTGTTCTGTGCCCCCTCGCTTGGCCTCCTTCTCAAGGTAATCGACAGTGCCATGCGGTTCTCCTAAATCAATCGAACAGTTGCCATTGTAATGTGCGAGTTGGAAATGGTAGATTCTGAGGGGTTGCTGGCTGGATTGATATTTAGGGATGGGGAGCTGCGTTGGAGATTGGGATGAGATTGGATGGGATGGATTGTTTTGGGGAAGGATTGGAGGTTGGTAGGTAGGTAGGTAGATGGGTGGGTGTACTTTTTTTTCTTTCTTTTTTTTTGGCAAACTGTTTTTGGGTTGTTGGATACTGGGTTAGTTACTCGGTTATAGACAGGATGGATATCGGAGGGCTGGCTTCCTAGTGGTTGAGTTGAGTTGAGTTGAGTTTGTCTTGCTAGGTGAATTTTGAGGGGGAATAGAAGGTTTATAGGTGGTTATAGAATTGGAGAGGTGAGGTGGATATTGTGGATGAGATTTTGGGGTTTTCAGGGGGTTGGAGGTTGGATGGTGTAGGCTTGTCAAGTGGTGGCTCACTAGTTTTCTGGTGATCTAAAAGCTGAGTGTCCCAAAGGGGACTTGATTAGGATTGTTAGTTTTTGTGATTAGGAAGGGGGGTGGGGGAAAGAAAATTTCTTTGAGATCCAGAGTGCTGGATTTGTAGTGATGATACTTTTGTGTGGATATGGAAGGAGCGGCGCTTAGAGTTATTATATTGAATATATGATTGTCGCTGCTGAAGGCCGGTATGTGGAATGCGAGAATGTCAGAGATGAGATATATACTGTGTGACTACCCATTATGTTTATTTTAACTCAAATCTAAGCGATCTTTATTATATAAGAGATAAAGAGATCTCTTTCCTCTCTAGCTTTCTTGGTCTGGTTTATTTGACCTCTGTTGATACGCTCTTGCATGTCATCGTACCACATGTCTTCCTATACTCAAACCGTCTTTTATTCAGTCTACGAATAAACTATTTTGAGTGAAAATCGGAACATGTTCACTGCCTAAATATCGTCACCTTGGCTGGTAAAGAGAAAAGGGGTAGAAATGAAACTCTATCTGCACTGCTGTTTGCCAAGGTATCAAGTCTTTGTGAGTATATTAAACAACGTAGAATATACACGCGTGGAAAATTCTTGGTGATTCCGAGTAGTTCACGTTTGAGTGTCTCTTTCAAGTGCAAAATTTGAGGTGATTAGTATCTTTATTAATCTCCATAGAAAAAAAAGCGGGAACTATGGAAGTGCATCCGATAAAACACAGCCCGATTCCGAGAGACGACGATTTTCAAGATGTATCAGGAGATCTGTGGCATGGGATATAGGTATTAGCCGGCGATATACTACTAGGTAATCATTTGAAGGAGATAGTCTTTGGTACGACACCTCGATCGATGTATGAAAATTATTTTCACCACACTGCTTTATAATCGGTACCTGAATGACAGCATTAAAACCTCTTTCAACCGAGACTAAAGCAGATCGTCTATCTAGTACATCAAAAAGAGACTAACAATCGGCTCTGGAGCCGGCTTGGTCGGGTAAAGGCCACCTTCTCCTGAATGCAAAAGCCCCTGCGCCTGTAACTATACTATAGATGATGAGAATACGTGGTCAACGATAATACATACCTTCTGAATTATACCGAGTCCAAATGAAGACTGGGTACTATTGAATTTGGATTTGAAATCAATTTTCTTGGTACATGAATAGAGTGTCCAACTAGATATGAGCTATTGGAACAGCGAGTGAATTTCACCCGAGATTTGCATGCGAGAATAGACTAATATTATGAACTAGTTGTATCACGTACAGATGTGACATGAACTAGTGGTTGTAGAGACGTTAATGATCCACACAACAGTATCCCGGATCTATGACCCGAATACCTAGAATCGTGAAGGCCAGATCATTTCTGAAATAGCTCCAAGGTCTCTGGAGCTTATCTGGTGGACTAATGAGTAACACTAAGGCCTCGAGGGGTATATAAAGGACTTTTTCCTCCTTTGAATTTCTTTTTCTTTTTCTTCCGTATATTTTCGACATCTTCATACTTCTGTTTTTTTACTTATATCTTTTTCATACATCTCAACTCTCATCTCATCTCAATATAACATCGACATGCTTATATCTTTATTTGTTTTACTTATCTCTTTTTCATATATTTTATTTCAATATCACATCGACAAGTCCGACCTCTACGGAGTGTGACTATAAGCAATTGGGGCCAATATTACCCGGCCTTGTCAACCGGGATACCAGGAGAATCGACTCGAGACAAGACCGATCTCTCCGGAGTGTGGTCTCTAAACTTCCTCGACAATGGGGCCAATATTACCCGGCTTTGTCGACCGGGATACCAGGCGAATCGACTCAGACAAAACGATACATTTCAGAGTATGATGGGAGCCAAATATTGCCTAGATTTCGCAGCTAGGATACCAGGCATCGACAAGTCCGACCTCTACGGAGTGTGACTATAAGCATTTGGGGCCAATATTATCCGGCCTTGTCGACCGGGATACCAGGCGAATCGACTCAGACAAAACGATACATTTCAGAGTATGATGGGAGCCAATATTGCCTAGATTTCGCAGCTAGGATACCAGGCAGTCGCCGCCAGTGCTCCATCAGCACTATAAACATAGAATCATGGGAGCCAATATTACCCAGATTACGCAGCTGGGATACCAGGCATCGGCGACACTCGACGACACTCTACCTGTCCGGGGGGTAGACCAAATCTAACAAGGTGATCAAATTCCTCTGATGTACAAATGCTAACTTTTGGGTGTAGGGAGGCTAGTCTTGATCACACGTCCACGTCGTGCTAGCTGGGTACCCTCTCACGAGGAGCTAAGTGATCACTCTTTTTTCATAGATTAACACGTTTCCTCATATTGAGGGAATATCGCTCAAAGTCACCCTCAGGTATACTTTGAGTAATTCGGGAGAAGTGAAAGAAAGCCCGAACCTGGGGAACCAGCCAGATCGCTCGGAGATCATGCTTGCAAGTGTAGGCAGAATCTCTGGGGAACCCGGAGAAGCGAAAGAAAGCCGGCTCTAATCTTGTGGGTCCTTGTTTTTTTGGAAAATCTTTTGTAAGTCGCAACAACCACCTTGAACATATTAACTTTTCTTTTATCCCGTACGTCATTTAGTTTGAGATTTCACCATCGGAAAAGTTCAATCGTTGCTGAATTGGGGGATGTGTGTCATAGTAGTGCTACTAGTGGTAAGCTTTAGCTAGTTTGTAATATATATAACATTAATGTCGAAAATTTTGACCACTAGTGAGAGTGAGAATTTGTTACAAATTTCGAAAGTTGAAAAATGCCCTGTCAATCCATGCATCCACCGGTGGACTGTCCATTTGACCACATCTCCAATCGTGTAATTAATCTCTCAATTAACTACCTACCCATCTCTTACCCATACCGTCTTCATATAATGCAAATCTCCACCCCTTTTTAAGGGTTTGTCTTCGATATCTACTTTTAACCCCATGCAGCTGGGATTACGCACAACACCTGGCTTATCAGATTTCACACAAAGTACAGATATTTGTGTCAAATTGTAAGACTACAATCAACTGCATGATAATTTGCTTTACTATCATCGTCAACTCGTTCATGTGGACTGGGTAGAATGGCAGATTGAGGAAGGTTCGATATGCCATATAGTTAGTCGGGGCAGCGGCATATTCGATTTTCTCAACTTTGAGCCTAGGAATAAGCTTTTATTTGTTTTGATAGAAGTATCAATTTGAATGAATTCAATATTGGTATGAATGCAACGTCCCAATTGTATTCAATGTCTGGAACGATGTCAATATTCAAAATTATTTTATTGCTATCTGTAATCCATACTTTTGGGCGAGCTGGAGATGATACGGTTAGGAATTGAAGTAATTATTTCATTGTATATTCTAAAACAAATAGTTTGGGTCCGTGTTCATGCAATGTTCAAGATTCAGATGATTCAATGGGTACTTGAAAACATTTCTGCTTACATACTCATGTCTGAATTATGCATTTATCAACAACAATCTAATGAAGAGAATCTAATTAAGCTTGCCAAGTGAAAGTTTAGAGTTATATTACTCCGTTTCTAACATAAATAAGTTGATTTCGTCAAGAAAAAGTCAAATTAGTTTCGCTGCCATGATACTTCAATAATGTCTAGGTGTTAGATTTGATAACTTTACATGATAATTCCATGCATTTGACATTGACAATTACGACTTGAACAAATTTTGTATGTTAATATAGCGCAGAAGTAGCTCTGAAGATGACTGATGGTGCCAAAGCTTCACCTTTGCACATATCTTGCGAAGTGAAGTTGGCTAGTAGGGTTCATACACAAGGATTTATATGTGAATTTGTAGACGTGCAAACAAAGATATCCTATCTTACTACACCTTCGATGCTTTATTCCATTATTTTAAACACTCAGATGGAAGGTGTCTTCTCAATGTTCTTTCCCACATCGAAATTCCAAACTGCACCGGCGACCAGTGTAGCAGCCATGTGAATTTTCTCGATCACCCCTTCCCCATACACCAAGGGCCACATTACACAACTGTGACCACGCCCTCGCAGATACATTATCGGCAGTTCATTTTTGATATTTTGAGGCTAAAATACCCGGGACTCCGGCACATTAAGTTTATTTTAGACACGTTTCCTTCGAAGTCACATTCTTCATCCGACCTTTTGACTATCTTGCAAGCTGTAATAATTGCAAAAGCCTTCCGGATTATTATCTAGTGTTGACATCAAACTCAAGAAGTGCTTCGTAGTATTTTGAATTGAGAGACCCGGCTTTTCCTCAAGTCTAGATGCGATGCGGAATCACGAATCAAAATGACTGTATCTTCGGGCATCACATTGGATCTAATCTAGTCAAGCTCTGGAACTTTGCGAAGAAATAACACTCCATATATGAGAGTGAGAATTTATCTTGATTTTTCCCGGAGAAAACCGGTGGCTAACATGGTTTAGTGAATTTAATCTTTTCGTTTAGTGTCGGAATCATGACCAGAAGATTCGTCTTGAAACAATGCGTCGAACTTCTGCGTTGAGATATATTTGGCGACCACGAACTGTCGGCTTGTGAGTTTTCTCGATAGTTCTAGATCTACCTTGATATAGTTGATGCGGATTTATTCCTTCCTTGATCTAGCTTGGAGACCAATTCGTTACTGCAATGCATTCATTCCGGAGCTGCAGATCTGACATAGGTCTCCCGATCCCGAGTTCCGTTCAGTATTATGTGTGTCGTTTAATAAGCGACAGTTTAATCAAATTCAATCCATCAAGCCAAGCTAAATCAAACCAGGCGCCCGAGCAAGCTTTATCAAATGAGGGATAAAACGGACATCAGAACGAAATCCCAAAAGGCATTTGGTTATGGTCTGTGAGTCGATACACTTAAAATGATTATAAATCACATTAGGGCCTTACTCAAATTTACGATATGATGTGCCATGTCCATTGTATAGTCACTTAGCATAAAGTCTAATACAACCTACTGCATTCTCGCCGGCTATATTTCTACTATCAAAAGGTAAACGAAACACTCTAGTTGTGGATTATAGACGAGCTTAAAACACTTCTCACTGTTTGCTAAACGAACATTAAACCATGAATCGTTCATGAATCGAAAATCTTTGGATTCCAAATTTCACATTCCGTTTCTCGCCTCGGATAGGGGGGCTGCCGAGATCCGAGAATTCACCACATCACGTGATTATAAATGGAGAGCACAGTAGCGTTGGGCTGGTAGCTGGATGCCATCTACTCTCTAGATTAATTGAAATCACCAGAAAATAACTAAATCTGATATATAGTGTATAACATCTTTATCGGAATTCAACTACAAGTTTTCGACACTTGAGAATTCGGGGAACCGATGACAACATCGCGTACACGGACTCAGAGGTGAATCGTTATGTAAAAGAATCACTACGTGCCAAGGAATCATACAAGAATTTTCTAAAGTTTTCCATGTCCTAGGGAAGTCTTGAATATGTTTCGGTCTTTGAACTTAAGGTGCTATCGTTAGGTCACCGGGTGCATATCAATTCGAAAGACTGGTAGACTTACCAGAGGCTCTTGACGCTTGGAAAAGATTTAATATTCAAAGCGAATCTGGATTTTGGGATTTTCTGAAATATCTCAAATGGTGTCCACAGTAGCCTAGTTGAATATCTCAAAATCTTTGAATGTACGGATTAATTTCGAATATTGGAAATCTTCTGATTGTCCCTCTGTAAGTCAAGCTACTGGATATGTCTTCGTAAAGTTTTCGTTATGTATGCAGAACCGCGCTCTAAGATCTAATGCAACCGTCGGACAATCTCTAACTCAAGATTCGTCGGACTTTCTCGCGATCCAACTTATAATGACCACTATTGAATTTTTGTCCTATCTAGAAACTTTTGGCAATCATCAAAATGATCTTCATGTTAGTTCTGATGACGATTCTTTCGACAGCTTCCATACAAGTGCTCTCGACAGATCGAAACGACTCTATTACCTGCTGGCTCATGTAAACCACATAACGTCCTATCCCTATCTTTCTTCCATAGCGTTTTCAATTTCTCAAATTGCAGTTCATTTCTCAAATTATATCAACTATTGGTTCAATCTAAAACATTATATTAATCTAGGATGTTAGATCTATCTTATGTATAAATCTTCTTTGTGTATTGAGAATATTCGATTGTCGGACCGGGTTTTAAGCCTGTTCTTACTCCTGCACCGTTTCCATATCAATGGCCTCCCACCCCTTTCTTTCATTAACAGTCGCCAATCCTTGGGCCTAGGGTAGTTTGAAGAAGGGATCGGTCAGGTCCCATCCAAATCAGTGTTGGTACTAGTATACGATAATATAACAATAGCGTATATCAAACTTTTAATATAATAGTTGATATATATAAAAAGGGATTATATCATTTCAGTAGATATTCAATATTGAAGTTGTATTATATATCTTTAGTAATATATAGATTGATATCATTTACTTAAATATTATTGAAAAACTTGATATGTATTACTATACGAATCAATATACGGAATACGAGCAATACTAGTAAGAATACTGATCCAAATGTTTCACACATCTCTACTCTGTCCCTTTCATCAGCTACAGGATCATTCCTTTCTGTTCGCATTCGTTTTTCTTCCTCTAACATTTCACTAACACGATAACCAAATTCCCTTTCAGATTTTGCAAACTCAATGGGATGCTTTACCTCCCACTATACTTATTATACTTCTCTTTATACTTGAGAATCAATATCTTAAGTATCTCTAAATCCGTAAATTTATTCTTTCCATCTTTGGCTTTAAATCGAGCATAATCATCCTCAATGTGTAACTCATCATCTTTCGGATGCATGTCATGATTTGATACTTTAAATTATTTAGACCTCCGTAGTGCTTCAAAAAGCAAAGAGGTGGGCCGCCAATCACCTTGCTTGATCTTAATTGGAGTCCTCGCTATAGATTTCTTGATCTAAACTAGAATAACTTTTCTTCCAGAAACGCTAGTCCCTCTGAGTGAATGATATGTGATTAGTTGAGGTTGAATCGTGGGGAAGATGGGTGCCAAGACTCTTAGTACATGACTAACTAGAGTGATTCCAAACTTTAATGCTTGTTAACACATAAATGTTAGGTAAAAATACAAATCTTGCCCACATGCTAAGAATAGAAAGAGAAGTCTACCTAAATCCACACAATCTACCAAGTTTCTTTTCTCGCGGCAAAATAATTTCCATTCAACGTACGCTCACGAATTTTGATCTCAGAATCACAGCATACGATTCAATCACTTGAACAATCGCAAAAATGGAGTTCCGGCAATTCCTCTCTTGATATTATCTCAGATCGGGGACCACAAGACTTAATGGTCCTTGTGAGGGTCTTTCCTGGAGTAGTAAATCAAAGGATCACTCAGGATATCCAATAGCCCATCCGAACTGCAGTATAGTTCAAAAATGAAGATTATCAAATCTCCAAACCAATCAGAACATTAGAATGATTTAAGATATTGAATTTGATAGGAATACTGAACAATTTCAGATTTCCAGTTGCCTTTGGATATTCAAAACCTTTTATTATTGGACTGTAGCTCGATAGTATCAAGGCCATCTGGCCATTAAGGGAGAAACGACAGCACAAGAAAGCGAGGCAGAAGGAAGAATGAAATAAGCTTAGAGAAGTCAATTGCCAATCCAGCTGGATTTTATACCCTCAGCTAATTAATTACAAAGCCCCAGCTCATATTTACGTGGCCGTAAACAAATCCAATTAATTCCCTCAAAACTCCTGGAATCATGCTGCCAATTTTCAAAGATGTGATCAGATCCTTCTATATGCAAATGTTATTCATACCGTCATAGAATTATACCAGTCGCTCAGGCTGTGCATTCGATTATTTATACATATCTACTCTCCACCACCCTCATCAACTTGGCCGTCGTCAAGGTACAGACCAGTATTACTCAATAATATTCAGGCAATGAGCTGAAGCTTGGGACCGTTGATGAACATTTAAAGTCCGGATCGTATGCTAGCTTTGGCAGGATGCCGGCAGCCAATCCTCTTTGGTAGCCTATTTAATCAATCTGTTAGCAATCATCCAGTGATATTATTTGTGCTTTGGTTCTTGATCGCCCCTTCCATCTCATTCCCCGTGACCGGGGTCGTGGGTGTGGGAAAGAGGAAACCTGCAGATGCGGGGTTTCAAAAACTTACTCCACTGTGTGCCACCACCCTGACTAGTCTCCGTAGCCCAAGTCCAATAGAACCAGCCCCAGCCCAACTCGAAACTATACATCTGCGCCTCGGCAAACATTTTCAAAAAGCTCTTGTATGTATCACTATAAGTACTTGGATCTGCATTTGCATTGGTACAACTACATGTGCTATCCTGCGTTGGACAATCTGGCGTTGTTTGTTGTGTCGATGAGTCTCCAGTATCATATGTTCCCTCCCATCTGTTTCCTTGATTGACGTTTGTGAGATAGGTTGCACAATCCGTATCCGCTTGAGACCATTCAGCGACCATCGTGGGGCCAAAACCTGTACTTTTGTTCATAGATATCTCGGTTTGTTGAGTCCAACCACTACAGGCATAGTTAACTTTCTCCGTATGGTTATAAAGAATTTGTCCGCTGTTGAAAATGACGTATTGATGAACATCTAAGATGAGATTATTATAACTTGTCAAATCACCCTGCCAATTTTCGAGTCCCCGGAACCCATCTCCAATAACAACATAGGCGGAAATACCATTCTTTACGACCATATCAGTGACTGTAGATGTCCAATTCAAGACATCATTGACGTCAAGAGATGTCATTCTGGGTTCATTGGCGAGTCCGTAGAAACTAAGAATGTTCTTATAGCGTTCTTGAGCGAAGAACTTAGAGAGCCGATCGTGAATTTCGATACTGCGTTGAGCATTTAGGTCGCCATTAGTTCCATTTAACCAACCAATAGTTCCTTGACGACCGGAATGATTCCAACCATTTTGAGATCCGGGGAGTGCATGAAGATCCAGGTTGATACGAAGACCATATTTGCGAGCCCATTCGATACCACGAAGAAGATAACGCCATGAGGTGCGGAAAACATAAGGGTCATCATCGTAGGTTATGACAGCCCAGTACGAGTAAGGAATGCGAACGTGGTCCAGTCCAGCAGCGGCAATATCGGCAAATGTTTGTTCAGAAACGAAGGTTGCATAGTGTTTCTCAAGGGTAGATGCAGCCGCAGATGCACCCAACTTAGCAGTCAGTGTCCACTCATCAATGATTCCATCTGCTGATGAGTAGGAATTGAATAGGGAAGGTGTGATGAAAGGTTCGATAGAAAGCCAGCCACCTAAATTGACGCCTCTAGCCGGTCTTGAAGTATAAGCTCCCCACTTTGCAGATATTTTGGGTGCATTAGAATTCGGTGCTATGTTATCGCTGTATGAAGTATTCAACCCCATAACCGGAAGATCTCCAACAGTCTCATTCGTGTATGTGACATTGAAACCCGATGTATCGTACCATGTAAATGGGTCCAGATATGTTCCTTGGGCTGCGACTGGAATGTCACTTTCCGACATCCCGTCAAGATTTGAGTTTGGAGGAGTCCCACTTTCTGTTGCAGGAGCTGTAGAAGAGGAAGAACTTGAGGTGTGCTTTTTGCTGGTGCTCACTGCAATTGCTATTATAATTATTAAAATTACTATGCCAATGCCAATTCCCGTCCCTAAATACATTATCAGCTCTCAAAGTTGACTCCTTCGACCTTGAGTTTGAGAACTCACATATACGTTTCCGCCTTTTTCTAAAATCCTCGTCGCTTTCGACGTACTTCTCAGAATAGCTTGATTCAGTAGGTGCATATCCACCTCTCAACCCTTTCAGATTCCTTAGATCATTTTTCAGTCCTGCGCCGCTAAACATTCTGCGTTGCTTCAACTCCCCTTCACCTTCTTCCAAAAGTGCTCCACTGACAACTCTCCGTTTCTTTCCCTTTGGTTCTTTTCGAGGTTTGTCATAGACAGTCTCGTCGTCTGTATATGTGTTTGGTATTTTCAAACTCCGTTCCTCTTTGCGTGGCGCATTTGGCTTTGCCTTTGGCTTTGGTTTTGGTTCGGGAATACCGTTTTGCTTTCTTCTCTGCTTTTGAATTCGTAAAGCTGTTTCTGCCGCTGTCTCGTAATCAGAATAGTCTCTAAGTTTCTTGTCTTTGCTCGGGTATCCAGATTCATCATCGGTATATCCCCTTTCTTGTCTCCTTCTGTTCTTCCTTGGCGAACCAGATTCATCATCGGTATATTCGTTTCGTCTCCTTCTTTCTTTGGTTGGTGATCCAGGAATCTCATCATAATCGCGTTCTCTCCTTCTATTCTTAACCGGCGAGCTAGAATCCTCAGTCGCGTATCCGCGCTCTTTTCGTCTTCTATCTTTACTGGGCGAACCTCGTTCCCTCGATTGTCTACGGTCTTCCTTTACCGGTGGTCGCGATCTTGATTTCCTCTCCTCTCTCCTCTTCGCTCGTTCAATGGAATCATTTAATCTTGCTAAGGAATCAATTGATAAAGTTTGCGATCCGGTTGGTTCAGAAGGCGCCTCTGATTCTGCGATAACAGCCCTCGATCGTCGTTCTGCTCGTCGTTTTTCGTGTAATGTACTCTTTCTATGTGGCCGTTCAGTCGCGTCCCCAGCCATTCTCTCCTCCTCCAGCTCTCGCAAATTATGAGTACAAGAGGTGTGCCAAAATAAATGAAATTATAGAATTGACATGGTTTATATGTACAATGAATCGTTCTCGTGCTGATCTTGCATTAGAAAATTCTCTATGCTCGACATACGTATGCACATCGAATTTCCAGGATTATTGTTTTGTTTCCACAGCAACATCCTCATCCGCATATTTTTGGGGGCTGGTCTATAATAGCTTGGCGCTTAGTTCCCGTCACTAAGCACGTGCTACGAAATTTATCGGTTTATCAATCAAACGCTTAGATGTGGTTACAAGCGGCTACCCCAGATTTCTCCGCGTTTTGTAACTGTACATCAACAATGTAGTTTCATCGCTATCATGGAATTTTTTTGATACAATACAATCACTTCATCCAACGCCGTAGAACGTCGTACTTGTGATCATAACTCTTATCCATCATGCGAATAACTTCAAGATTGCCGACTTCCTTGGTCAAACCATTGAAACCCTTATGTGTTGTCAACAATTCGAGATTCCCAAGTTCATATTCTACACATCCTCCACAAGCAAAGCTGAATAAGGCAATTGATTATGGATCAACTCCTATCTTAAGCCATACTACATCTAGTGCATTGCAAAACCCAGAGTTTTCGCCGGAAATACGAAATGGTGCCACGAAACGAATGAACCTATTCCAATCAATTAACGATGCATTATCACTCGCGTTATCCAAAGATGAAACAACTATGGTCTTTGGGGAAGATGTAGGATTTGGGGGGGTATTTCGGTGCAGTACGGGACTTGCAGAGCAATATGGATCAGAAAGAGTTTTCAATACGCCATTGTGTGAACAAGGAATAATAGGATTTGCGATTGGGGCAGCTGCAGAAGGCATGAAGGCTGTTGCAGAGATCCAGTTCGCTGATTATGTATATCCGGCTTTTGATCAATTGGTCAACGAGGCAGCGAAGTGGAGATATAGGGATGGAGAATATGGGAGAGGATTGGGTGGACTCACTGTTAGAATGCCTTGTGGTGCAGTGGGACATGGCGCTTTGTTCGTTTCTACTTCCATGATCTATTTTGACGTAACGCAGACTAATGAAGAGATTTCAACAGATATCACTCTCAGTCCCCCGAATCTCTATTCACACATATTCCCGGTCTTCGAGTCATAATGCCACGATCACCAATTCAAGCAAAAGGTCTTCTTCTCTCCGCCATACAAAGTCCAGATCCTTGTATCTTTATGGAACCTAAAGCACTATACCGAGCAGCTGTCGAGCAAGTTCCTGTAGACGCGTACACACTACCCCTATCAGTGGCAGAGGTGGTCAAGCCCGGAAAGGATCTGACTTTGATATCTTACGGCCATCCTATGTATACATGTTCAGCTGCACTACAAGCTGCAGAAAAGGATTTCGGGATAAATATCGAGTTGATCGATCTGCGGACCGTATATCCATGGGACAAAGACACAGTACTAAAGAGTGTAAGAAAGACTGGAAGATGTGTAGTAGTACATGAAAGTATGATAAATGCCGGCATTGGTGCGGAAGTCGCTGCAAGTATACAAGGAGACAAGGAGACATTTTTGAGAATGGAGGCGCCTGTCGCTAGAGTTGCCGGTTGGGGCATACATATGCCATTGATGTTTGAGAAGTTTAACGTACCAGATGTTGCTAGTAAGTTTGATGGACTCGCCGGAACTTGATCCAATTGCTGAAAATTATAGGGGTTTATGACGCTATCAAGAAATCTATACAGTACTAGATGGGTTTCAAAAAGCAGGGTGTATAGACTACGAGCATGATAATGATTTCAATGAGGGTTAACCAGGCGTTATAGAAAAGAGCTATTCAGTTTGCAGATACAAGTTAATAAACAGTCATTAGAGGAATTCTTACAGTTTTGTAGGTATCTATCAATTAAACGATGACCACATTTCCAAAAACTAAAACTTGCTTGACCCAGAGTTTCATACATTTACCTGTAATTATGCAATGAGATGTTCTCATTGTCCTGGCTTCATACTTTGGAAGATGTTGTATATCGACCATTACATGGCTGTGAGACTCGTACAATAATAAAGCGTCAAGCTTCTCTATTCTTGATTGTCATACAAACAGAGTAGCACTCTATTCTTCTCATTAAGCCTCCTGCTTTACATTCAATGACTTAGGCCTTTGCACCACGTTCACAGTCACTGATGCTCCTCTGTATTCTTGACACACCTTTCCATCTCATCTTAAAATCTTCAACATTCGTAATCAGCATGTCATCAAGCCGTTGGAAAATATAAGTTCACCCCTGAAATCTAGTTCCACGCATACAAGGCCTCAACCAGATCGTGAAGAGAGCTGTTTTGTGGTAATATTCCATCATTTGTGTCTCCATGTCCTTACTGCGGAATCATCAGCGGAAATCCAGATATCGAACATTTCCCACGGAAAGCGTTATGACTTACAGCGCTTTAATCGGCTGGAGGCATTCCGAAGATCGTCTTTCTCTATTTCCACAGTGATGGTGGATGCGTTCTAAGGAGTGTCAGATACGACACAGTTCATACCAAGGTGAAATATAGTCGAAATTGACATACACAGACTAAGAACTTGCAAGATCGCCAGTCAGACATTCATTTTAACAGGGACTTTGAGCTGACATTTCTTCTCTTCTTATTATTCGACAAACTAATCAAATAGAATGGTGATATTGACCCGACTTCATGTATACCAGTTTCGGTGATAGTTTACTCCCACGTGGAGGCAGGAGATTAGTGAACACACAATTTAAACGGATTCATAGATAGATATATCATGATGAGATACCGAACCTGGTTGAACTCAACTTTAGAACGAATATAAGCAGCAGCCGTTTCGATATCTTATTACGAAAAATCTTGCTTTCGCTCAAAGAATGATTTTTATAGACAACATCTTTGACTCCACATTTTAGTCTCTCAGGAGTTCTGGCTCACATGCGTTGCAGCCTCGAGTGTGAGCCTATATGTCTATTGTCGGGATAACGTGTAAAGCTTTGAATTGAGTTAGTACAATCATGGAAGATGGTAAGTAACTGAAGCATCTGGCCGTCAAAAGGCAGGCAGATCGAGTGTTCCGCAGGACTTGCCATTGAGACTGCGTGGTGTCTCCGCTCAATTAATCTAGTTGTTTCGACGTGGTGGTAGATACAAAGAGACTAATACAGCCAAATAGATGTAGATGCTATGATATGAATATATCGCAGCGATGAGAATCCAAAACGGCCAACAGCATCTACTGAACTCAATTTTACGGTCGCAACACTTCGGTTATTGACCGCGCAATTAACGATCCTGTACCTCCACTCCTGATGTTAACATTCTATTCTTTGATATGAACTCGAGTGACAATCTGTATAGTGGTTGTATATAGTGTCAGGCTTTGTTGTCTGAGTAGGTATGGGAGCGTGGCGTCCGAGTCGAATGTTGTAATTTAGTGTACTCAGCCGAATCAGCAACGCCGGTGATCATTCGGTCTTTCACCTCTTCCGTTTTATTGTCTTCTACCATCTTTTGCACTGGATTGTATACATTTTGGTTGTAATTTTAGATCTAGCTATTGCTGTTTTCTTCATTAACGCCATTCTTGCCAAACTGCTGTTGAAATTTCAGAAGATTTTTGACTAGATAATTTCTTAGCTCTCATACCCGCACGCTCGCATATACTCTCTTTTATTTTGGTCGAATATCCCCATCAGCATTAGTTCGATCATCGCATTCGACAGATCTAGCTTATTTATCGCATTCTGGCTGTCACCCCCCAGCTGTATATGGTGCATATGGACTGACGGTATCCAATAATCCGGACTGCAATCCGAACTATTGAGCATCTGAAAAATTCACAGAATATTTACCACCATTATACCACGAATCTCTTCCTCTTCTCTCTCTTTTTGTCCCATTCCCGTACATACTCTGCAGATTGCAGAGCATTCTGCACCCGGTCTTGTTGTTTTAGCGAGCGATACTCAAGCTCGTTGTTGATCTTAACCGTGCTCCAAGTATAGGGGGAAGATTTTCCTTCTGTCAAGAGATCTTTCAGGGCTTAATTACCTTCACGCGCACGAAACACCTCGAGCTTGTATTCGACATATCGTAAAGCGTACCATGCGATAAGCCAGACATTTTTCTTAACCCCTCGAAGTTCCAGATACGCCGTCAACTATCGGTCGGCAACGTAGCTTTTGCGAGCTCCTCTCAAACTTGTGTTTATACATTACAGCTCTAAGGTGCTTTAGTAGAGGTTCAAATGAGCTTAATCACCTGGTGCACGCTGTAGACGTCCCCTCAGCAATCTGTCTGCTTTGAGGTTCGACATCTGGCTCATAGTTTCCGTATCGCGCAGTTCGATTGAGAAAAAGTCGATTGTCAGCTTGTTTGGCCTCCGCATATTAGGATCTTGTTGTCTTGGTTGTTCTGAAAGAATGGCTTGTATAATTTCTCCATTGGCAGCATTGAGACCCACCGAGCTTAGTGGTCATGAATTGGCATATATCAAGCTTCGTATTAATCTGGTCTTATGCACAAATTCCTCATTTGGTGAACTGAGGGACATCCCTGATGATGCTAATTATCAATGTACCTAGAAGTTGCGCTAAGCACAGAATAGAAACTCTCGGAGCGAGTGGTATTTACGGAGCCTTCACAGTGCGATCAATCTCGTTAGTGACCAAGACTATTCGTAAAATCTTGCTATGTATCCGACCTTCTTGACTAGAAATTCTTTGGCTGCAAATCCATTCGCAGCCGTGCTTTCCAAAGAAGAAAAAAACGTGCACCGATAGTTGCATGATCTCAAGCTGAACATTGGCCCGCCGTTCCAATCCACAAGGGTCAGCGTGCATCGTCTTGGGCTCTAGAATTTTTGGTATCTTCGTTGAAAATTATGCATGCTGTATATTCATTGTTGTTTCCTTAAATCATTCCGTCATTTTCCCTTCCTTTTCCCATTATACAATTATACAGTCGAATACCAAGTCGACGTGAGTGTTCCAAGACCCGTACCAGTAATATCCACGGTTGTAGTGTGATTTTGAGGGCCGTTCCCTCCTATCAAAGAGTTGTATTTGCTGTAAAATTGATGCAATAAGAAATCACTAACCTGGGCGGTCAATTCAGTATCTTTCAGCCCAGTGAATAGCATTCCAAATCACCATATGTCTCTTAACTTGCATTCTGTAGCTTGCATCCCAGTATCGATATAATTGTGAGCCATTCCTTTTTGTCTTATCATAACCACGGTATTTCTTCCAGTCCAATGTGAATAACATATTTGCCGATAATCTAGTCCCTATAGAAACGTCAACCAGAAGAAAAACTGTGTGTGGACGTCCGCCTTCTTCATAGTTTCATGCGCTCATCTGCCCCTTCCTCCCCACCCTTTCATTTCGCGAACTTTACCTGAAAATCGAGTTAATTGCGACCTTTATCATACTCCAAATACTACCTTCTTAAAGAAATGTACTATAGGTGTGTTCTCCACTCTGGAGGGGCAGCGTTAAGTGATCAGTCTCCAGATTATTTGTAAAAAAACTAACCGTCAATTCAATTGCCCAAGTTTGCGGAACCTCCATGTATCGCATTATTTGTGACTTTTAGTCTCAAGAGAATATCGTTTAATCGCACAATAAGTCCCAAACATATTTTAAAAGGAGTAAGCAGCGCAAGTTTGCAGTCGTAGGTCCAGTGTTCCTTTCAACTCCCCTCCCCTCCCAAGGTCATAAGCCTCCAGCCCATGTGGTACGAGGTCTGGTGATTATTTCCTTGGTGCATAATCCGTCTAGCTTATCAAATTCGTTTAAAAGTCGGTTTGCGTTTCATTCCCTCGTGGTTGAATCCTAAAGTCTCATCTCCCTCATTATCTTATCCCGAGTCTCAGCTCCCTCGTTGTTGAGTCCCAAAATCCCTCCCTCGAGGTTGAATCCCGAGTTTTTCTCGTATCCCGAGTTTCATCACCTTCATTGTCGTAACCGAAATCTCTTTGAATTCCCTCGTTGTTGAATCCCGAGTCTCTTCCCTTGTGGTTGTACCCCAAGTCTAATCTCTCTTATTGTCGCATCTCATAATCCTTTTGAACTCTCTAGCAGTCGAGTCCCAGTTCTCATATCCTTTTTGATCATATTACAAGTTCTTATGTTGACCCCTCGTTTTCGAATCCCAAGTCTCTCTCCCTCATTGTCGTATCCCTAGTCTCAATCGACCCTAGAACATCAAATGACACAAGTTATGAACTAATTAGAGAATACATACTCGATTTCGATCAACATTACTGCTGTCAGTCCTTCTTAACCTTTGCTTTAATCGATTAGATCGAAATTGAAAAGAATCCTCGGTCAGCCCAATGGTCCTGGATTTTGATCATGTGCACTACCCCTCCCTCACTTCATCTTGCTGTCCCTTGCAATTATCTATCTTGGATAGTATCATGCGTGATTGTATCTCAGTTTTAAGTACTATTTGTTCCGCAAAGATTGAAAGTTTGATGGATAAATTGTGTTGAGGTTGATTTGGTTGTTGATCCAGCGCGTGGATATCTCGTCCGCCTCTTTGCTCCCATAATAGGAATACTTACTCTATGATCGTAGTCGTAGTGTTAGTTATTTGCTAAGATCAACAAAGTCCTTCTCAGATGACCTTTCGATATAATATTCAACGGTGCGGCCCTACTTCATCCGAGTCCGTGTGTCAATTATCACAGATGCAGCCAAGGTCATGTTGTCCATCAAGCATCCATCCATTCATCCATCTTAATTTTGTGTCGGGAAAAGTAGAATAGAATTCATTGAGCCGTGTCTGACTTCCCAGGACGATGTTCCATTCAAGATTGTGGAATATAATGTGGGCGGTTCAAAAGGTCGCATTTTCGACCTATCCATCTCAAGCCGGGAAATAACATCCAAGTTTCAAGTCTATGATTGATTATCCAAGTAGGATCGATTTAAGCACACAAAGCTGTTGATCCAGTATTCGATGTGTCGATCTATCCCTTCAACCAAGTCCATGTAAGTTTTCCTATCACTTTCAGCTCGAAGGCGCACGCATCCTATTTCGAGCAAAATAAGTTTCTTCAAGTTCGCAGTAATTCGGTCATGTAGAGTCCACTCAAGTAGAGAGGTGGTGTAAACATGAAGTCGAATTCAGCGTTGGCGCGTCGTTGGTTGATGATTAATATTAAAAAGTTGTTGATTGAATCGAATTGTAAAGTTGAAGATTAATTTTGGAAAGCTTCAAATCTCGCGAAGGCAATCTGTGCGCCAGCAATACCCTAATATCACGTGTAGTTTTACGGTAACTATTCTACAGGTGCCAAGTTACCTTCAAGATGTTACCAGAGAGGAGAATACCCCCAAATGTTGATTATGGATTTTAGGAAATTGGGAACTATGAATTGACCAGAAGAGTCGCATAGTCTAGGACACTTGGTCGCCTACTTTTGAACTGATATAGATGTGGTAGGTGCGAGTAAGGTTATGGGATGAAGAAGTAGGCGTTTTGAAATACCTTTCACTTCTTTTCAACTTATGCGCCTCCAGGACTGACACGAATGGTTTCATCCTATTGATTTTTTAAAAAATACATAAATTAAGAGCAAGTCTTGGGCTACTGCTTGTGCAACTTTGAGTATAAACCGACATGGTTTCGATTTTTTAGATTTGAAAATATGTCGAAAAACCAAAGGTGCTAAAATCTTTTTCGCTCTAGTCAGATACATCCCAGAATCAAGAGTCCTAAATTTGCGTTCAACGAGAGCCAATCATTTCAAAAGCCGCTAAGAAAAGAGATGAAACGTCAGATATGCAACAAAACTTTTCAACTTGTGGTCTAGACTTGGCCATCGGCACTCGACTGGCTGGCGAGGGTCCACCGGCATATGACTCAACGTGGTAGTGCCGGTTAGGAGGCGTGATGGCGCATGTAGCGCTGATAAGGATACAATTTCCAATCTTCAGATGTGCAGCAAAACCACGGTATTAGATTGATCATAGCTTTGCGCTCGATAGTTCACTGGTTAAAACTACCTTCGAAAATTCCAGATATGCAACAAAAAAGTTGATTAAAGCATGCTGTAATTCAACCCCACATGAAAAACCGTCACAATGTCACAATATACCTCCAGTCTTGCGCTCGCCATTCTATTGGCTCCTTAAAAGTGCTTACGTCAATTTCGATGTCCTTCAGATATGCAACAGATAGCTCGTGGTTGAAGTTCCCACGTGGTACTTATAGTGAATACAACAATCACAGTAGGTGCCGCCCATTTTGCATATCTGAACTACGATGATGTTGAAAATTTACCTCGAAATAATCCTTTCGGCGAGCGAGTGAGTCTCTAAAAGACACGCTAGCTAATATAAAAGGCAAAACTTATGCGCCACTGGGTGCTTAATAAAAGTTCCTGATAATTTGCCGTATGAAAGTGAATTTATGGGTCGGGAGTTGCAGAACTTCACAAAGGTACTTGATATTTGATGGGGCTTGAATATTTTGAAGGCTGGACTTGTCCAATAGACTGGCGAGCGCAAAGCTCTGGTCACCTTTCCCTTTCTTGTGCTGAGCGAGAGCCAGCCATTTCAGAGACGATAAGAAAACGATCGGAAATTCAGATATGCAACAAGAACGACCTGGATTTTGAATATATCCAATAAATGAGTGAGCGCAAAGCTTGGGTCACTTTTCTCTTTCCCTTTTCCTTCAAACTCAATGAGAGCCAACCATTTCAGAAGACGCTAAGCAAGAGATCGAACTTTCAGATATGCAACAAAACTACCCAAAAATCTGTAAGTATCCAATAGTTTGACGAGCGCAAAGCTTGGATCTCCTAATTCTTGCTCTGTTTCCTTTGCGCTCAACGAGAGCCAATCATTCCAAAAGACGCTAAGCAAGAGTCCAAAATTTTAGATATGCAACAAAAAATTTAAGGTTATATTTCCACGCGCGGGCCATACCGGTAAGGCTGGCAGCAATAGTGAATGGCTCTGGGGATGTAATGTTACATATCTGAATGGTTCAACCTTGCCCAATGTCAGAATGACCGGTTTCTAAGGGCGCAAGCTGATCTTGACTTTGCAATTGGCTTCTAAGTGGCCAGTCACAAATTGAACGTCTGGATATTGAAGCCGAGATAAAAGTGCAGAAGTGAAAATAAGATGACACATAGTGTAAACATACAAATCGAAATCTTGAAGGATTGTCGCAAAGCTTGCCACAGTTTCGTTTAAGAGAACAACCAAGAATTCAATATCATTATCAAACATAATCAATAAACAAAGAGCAAGCAATTGTGGATAACTGGAATTAAATACTCAGTGCGTGTATTTTGTTTCGTTAGTTCGAGATGTCATGCGCGCCTGCAATTAATGTTTTTGGAAGCTACTCAGCGGATTTATCACTAGGACATCATGCCACATCCATATATGATAATAAGTATAAAGACAAAAAGCTTGAGTCTTTCAATTTCAACAATCCTTAGATGATGTACTTTAAAGATTCCTCATAGCTATAGTTCAAGAAGAAATTACGTGATCTCACTGGCATTGGTATTGCACTTGCAACAGCCTACATCTCCTATCGGAGATAAACCTGTGCCCTGGGACGGCCTCGCTACTACACGTTGCATCTGCAACAGGGAGTAAGAGTCACTAGTAGCGTGTCCATTTCATCTAATTACACTCCGCGAAAGTTTTATACTTTATTGTAAAACGGGGCTGAATATTTTCTTCAAAGCATGGGAGTTAGATACCCAAGTTCAACATACATACAGATGAAGATGACTTCTACTTTTAAAACGCTTAATGATCATCTCAATCATTGTTTCGATGCTATTCTTGGAAGGTCGTCGTCTTTTCTGCGAGGTTCAGAAGGAAAATGATGGGTGGATTTTGCTTGAAGCCGATCCACGAGACATTTGCTTCCGAAAACTTGTTATTAAACTAGTAGATTTAGTATTTCGTGAACCTGTCTACTAAAATTAACTTTCTGCTTTTCTTTTCAGATGAAATGAAGATATTTTGGGAAGGCATGTCGTTGAATTTGACATTTGAGACCAGTGAGTGTTGATTACATAAGTGCTGACTCACAGTAAATGGCTTTACCACAGAGCAATCGCGTGGTGGATTTCGAGGGTTTCTTCTTCAACTATCAGCATCAATTATGATCTATTGAAGTTAGATCTTGGGATTTACAGGTAAAGCTGCCCGAAAGAAAGAGGTATAGACTAATTGTCTGCAATTATTATGATTTTCATCAGAATTATTCCTGTTGCGCCACTACTGGGGTGTGCATGGACTGACGAGACGCTTCTCAAATTTCAAGCCATGTAAAGAATTGATTCTTCAATAATCTTATATCAGAATCCATTTTCTCATTGTTTAAACTGCAATTAAACTTTAAATTGTCTTTCAAGTATTCAAACTTAGCCTCCCACACATAATCTCATGGTTCATGTTTCTCTGGATCGATCCTGCCATCCGATATCATCATCCAACGCGCCCTTTGAAGTTTTGAAAGTTTGAAGAACTCTGCCTGCAATATTTCTTTCTTCGAATCAAGGCCATTGAGTGCAGCCAATCTCAACATCCTTCCCCCAGAACTTGGCAAATCAATTCCCAAAGCCAAAAGCACCTCTACCATAACCGTATCCTCCCTCGATATCGCCCACACTAGCGCATCGTCGGCCGTTTGTACCCTGTATATACTAGCTCCGCGATCTAGTAGCTTTTGAACGAGTAGAATGTTCCTTTCTTGGTCTTCAATGGGTATATTTTTATATCCCATCCATTTCGATTTCAGTTTATCCAAGCGAGCGAATTTTACATCAAAACCGCGTTCGAGTAGGAAATCATTAACAGCTTGATGCCTTGATCCGCAGACTCTTAGGAACTCGAGAAAGAATGTCACTGTTGTATCTAGGACATACTTATCTATCTCGAACTGTTCTAGATGAATATGCAACAATAGGGCCTTCTCGCTGGGACGCTCTGTAGGTTGTGGGAAAGATCCTTCGAGGTATTTGTACATCTCAAGATTCCCTGTAGACTTTTGTGCTTTTGAAAGAGCAACCACGGCAAATTAATTTTGGGGAATAAATGGCCTGTCTATGAAATTCATATTATCAGTAGTTGACCATGATGATGGATACAATGCAGTTCGTACCATCTCTAAGTCTCCGCTCATTGCGGCCCCTCTGATCGAGTCGGATTGAGTAGCCTCCCGGTCAGTATCTGAAAAAGTCTGTAGCACCTTCTCCTAAAGGTACTCTGTTAAATATTTGTGTCCTGTCGATGCAGCCAATAGCGTAGGTGAACCGAATAAAAAGCGCCTATTTCTTGGCATTAGTTTTCCTTGAAGTAAACGTTTTACTATAGGAATGATATTGAGATGAGTTGCAGCACATAATAAATCCGACTCGAAGTCAAGGTCAGCGTAAGGCGACTCTTTAGAATTGGCAAAATGGGTTGCTGCTCTTAATGCCGGCCAACAAAGAGTTTCTATCGTGGTCTTCACGTCATCGCCCGTTTCTGCACAGAGAGTTTCGACCATTCGGCGGATGTAGCGAAATTAGGGCGGGCAGGAATCGGAGTTATGCTGGACTCTGTGTACGAGATAAGAGTGCCAAAAATTGTACACCCGTGGACTTCTATCCATATACCAGTAGGTCACAAGTCTCCAAGTGTTGTAATAGTCTAGAAGGTGAGATTCAAACAGCGCAAATTGGACATCGTGATATAATCACTCTGTATGATAGTCTTAGCTGATAAAATCTTTGATCCCTAACATGATATCAAACTTACTGCATACAGGTCTTAATGTCAAAGACCTTTGGATTCCACGAGTCAAGACGGCTTGGAGCAAGATCTGGTGGACTAGCTCGGGTGCTAGGTCGAGGAACTGCATCTTCTGTAGAATGGGATTGCAACTTTTGTTTGCAGACTGACCCAAGTTGAAGAAGCTATATTGGTTTTGAGGAGCGGAAGTGTCGATGGGAGGTTAATTGCGGGAGAAATTCGAAGCTGACTTTCAGTGGCCGAGTCGAAGAAAGCATTTGGAAAGAGTGACAGTATACACTAATTTTTCCAATTTCTTCATTCGAGAAAGATTCACAAAGGCGGAGTACCCGAAACAGCCACAGTATTGGGAGTGAATTCTCAATCTAAACAGAATCTTTGGCTGTTTGGGGAGGTGTAAGAGACTCAGCCACTTCTTTGGCGCCTTTTCCAAGTTACATCTTGCGCTGCATTTCACGTCTTTGTTTATGCAAGGATATTCATCTCGTACTAATAAGTTAGACTCCTCTTTATATGCTCACATAAAGCAAAGATTCAAATTTCTGCTTTCTAGTCTCATTCTTTCTCTAATCTAGCGGAACAATTCCTCTCAGAACCACCAAGAAACCAACGAGGCTTGGAATTACCTTTTTTCTATGATCATACATCATTTCGATTCACTTCTAGATTTCAAAGCCCTGGTTACGACAATTATCATCATTCAAATCACAAGCCACTCCAAATTCACTCCATCTCATTCCATCCCCACAATTTCCCCCCTCTTCCACTCGCGAAAAAGAGAAATTACAAAAACTCACAACCCCCCAAAACAACCACAAAATCAACACAAAAAATGGCAAAAGATATGTACCAAGGAGTAAAGCTTGTACGGTACATTCCAAACCAGACGAACTGAGTTCTTACAACCGAGGTCGTGTGTCTGCCCTAGAGCGTGCTGTTACCACGGCGGCAAATGGACCTTTATCGGCTGAGTTGACAGTGTTCGCTTATTGCTAAATTTATACTATGGTTGGTATGGGCGGTGAAGATGAACTGTATTAGTGGGCCAATAGCCGGTGAACATGATTGATTTAACAGAGCTATGTTATTCATACCTGGTTATTTGTTAAGGCTTGGTGGTATCTCGAAGATATCTGCGGAGATATTACCATACTCGAATATCTTGTTTGATTATTGAGCTGCGTATGCCGCGAGTAGAAGCATGGATCGATTTTGAGCATTGCAATAATGCAGGATGTGATGATTTCAGCTTCCTCCTCTGGTGTTCATCACGTCGGCAACTTATCAAGCATCTCCATAAAATAACCAGGACTAACAAAAGTTTCGCAGAATTCAAAGATACAATTGGAAGAGAACTTCTGGATCTGATGTTACAATATAACATGTCGCTGTGTGAGGTATATAAGAAAGTGGGGTCTCGTTTACATTGGTATATGAAGTTTTACTTTTTGGGGTCCGATAAAAGTTAAACGTTATGCGTACAATATCTCCCACCATAGTCGCTGCAGCATTTGTTATTGTGATTGTGATTGTGATCAGAAGATCCCTTGGTCTTAAGACGAAGGAGTCAAAGTGGAACATTAAACATCTATTATCAGGTAGTGTGCCAATCCAATACTTTCAATGAGACATTATCCACTTCCTAATCATCGAAGGCTCCAATTTACCACCTCTATTCCTAAATATTTCTTCTACAGTCTACTCTTTATCTCGAATGCGGTCCATTCGCGGAGGGCGGAGATCTCTTTCATCTTCCTATTAGGCTGAGCTCCGTGGGCCAAGAGTAATCCTACCATGCGAGGACTTGGGGGAACTCTATCTCGAAGACAATCTGAATTATCCATTTGTTCCACGCCCGGCATGCAATACTCATCCGTTGCGGCAAGGGCGTATGGCAAGACCTTTTGGATTATAGAGACTTTTTCCTTCGTGGTAATTTGGTCCAGCTTCATTTTGACGTATGCGCAAAGATCTCAGTTAACTGCAATGTGCAAAAAAGAAGAGAATTTCCATGGTCTCCAGATCGAACTTTTGAACCGCGGAGCGTGTGTCAATGTTGCGAATCTGTCCAATGGCTCTATTTAAGCATTTGAACGTGCGATATCTGCCTCATGAGCGTAATGAAGAACTGTCGCCATAAAGAGAGAAAGCCCAGAAAGTTGATTCAAGATGTTTCTCCGGGCTTCAGAAATCTTAGGTTCTTTGACATATGAGCATACAAGTGGAGTGTAGGGTTCAAAATCTGGTTCTAGAATTTGATTTGATAACCTTCGGTGTACATCCTGGCGCTCCAAATATTCCCGGACACTACGATGAAGATGTAGGACTCGATATCCGAGATACTCAAAGCCTGGAGAATATCTTCGACCAATCTCTAGTAACCCTGCACACCGTGCCTTTAAATGATCGCCAATTTCTACGTTCCTATTTCGTAACTCCTGCAAATTAAATTTAACAGTTGCAATTCGATGGGTTTCATAATCAAGAGCAAAGGTAAGGCTCAAGGTATCTAGTGTTTTTTCGTTCTTCTTACTCATAATGGCAGCTCGTACAATGAGAAAGATCATTGCGGCTTTCTTGCTGTAGAATGAATCAATGCTGTCAAGCATCGACGAAAATAATTCTTCCAGGTCTTGTGGAACAACTTCCATACGTTCCTCTAAATCCTGGAATGTGTCTCTATTTGTGAGGCCTCTGATAATTTCCTGTAAGACGAGCTTAAGCCACAAAAAAACTCCGTCTGCTCGCGATACGATTTTTCCCATTATCCGACACTTGGACTGGCTGCCTCATGTACAAACGCTGATAATTGATATCATTTTGAAGACTGGAATTGACATAATGATATATATCAGTTCATGTCAGATCCTTGAGCCGCAATGATGGTCCAGATCCAAAAGCATCATCAAGCGGAAGTAATGGGCGACTGGAGAGGCAGATCTTTAGCCACCGTACCTGAGCGAGCATGCAAAAGTATTCCGCAATAGCTGAAGGTTGTCCGTCATATTCGTCAAGACCATCAACGGACAGGCAAACTTTGAAATTCTGGATGTCTTGGCTCATGAGAGTGCGCACTGCAACCTCCAACTCGTTCAAAATTCCAAGGTTCTATATCCTTCGAAAGACTTTGGTGATATGCTTCAGTGAAGGGCGTAACCAGTTCCTTGTAAATGTTTACCCATCTTTTGGGAAAGCAGACGGGAAGAAGATCGGGCAAATTTTCGATAATTTCCGCCAGAAGCGCTCGAAGTAGACCACTCTGTGACCTCTATACAATAGTACCGCTATTCCAAAAGTAAAAACTGGCTATAACCAAAGGCAGTGGGGCCGACCATTGCTCTAAGAGCTTTCTCGTGTTACAATTTCCACAAATGAACCTCATCAATGTTGATTTACCAGAAACCGCCTTGCCATTAACCAAATAGATACCGGATTCGTGTTGCAACCAATGTACGAAACTAGACTACGGTGCAGAGCCATGGGTATCCTCAAACAACCACTAAAAGTTCCAAGATACACATCTGCGATACATTCTTCACGTGCCTTCAATACAGGAAACTTCAAGCTCTTGAGAAGGAATTGGGTGACTTGCAAGCGGATAGCTTTCTCCTGCCACAAAGTTTTGCACAACGATTGCTCTGGACGTTTGCTCTCTTACAATTAAAAGACTTTGTTTCCTAATAAAAATTTGGGTGAGCTAGTGTTCGAATATAAGTTGACAGTTGAGGATATTTTCAGTGAGCAGAAGAGAGAGTGGAAATAATAACCAGTCAAACTTACTGGTTAAATTCAAGCTTATCGGCATGATGCACAATACTCGGAGGAAATGTGTGTTTCTCAGCTAGAATCTCCATCCTGCCGAGCAATTGGGTAATTACTATCGTTTGATCTTGCATTCCTTTACTGGCTTCATCTTGAGGCGTGAGAAGGGCAGTAATGATAGTCTTCGTACTAGAATCGAGGCGGTCGAAGCCAACTTCTTGAGTCGACGATATAGATTTGAGCTGATCTCTTCCGCTTGTCACTTGCTATTGATGTAGGGTAGAGGTTCTGATTACTTACCGAAGATCTACGACAATATGCATCTGAATCGAATCTCTGAACAATTCTAAACGATTAGTTAAAGCTGTCAATTCCTTCACAGTCCAAACTGACTTCAGCGCTTGCATGTCAGTCTCCCATTTCCCGCGCCTGCCAATAGCTGTCAATTTCAAATTGTTTATCTTGTTGTTCAATTCAATGGACAATTCCGATGCATCTCTGCAGATAAACATGAATGCGTCATCTGATGTTGTAGAGATGACATCCATTCCAGATGAGCCCCAATATGAATCCGAGAGCCTCTTGGAATCTTAGTTAGATCATCCGCCACAAACCCCAAGTGTTGGTGAACGGCCAACGCCTCAGCACCCGATCTGTAGAGCTCAATAGCCCCATCCAATACCTTCGAGCTGAAATCCACGAATTGGATAATTGTGCCTGCTAATGATAGCGCGTCTAAAGGGTTCATCATTGTGATGGCCAAGAACAAACATCAACACAGGAGATCACAGTTTTCATAAGAAGCTGAGGCTTAGCTCCAGGCACTACAACATCAATGTCGTAAACTGGCTGTAGGATTCGACCCTCATGACATGTTCCACAGAAGTCATAATTTCCATCGGCCAATCAGATCCCGGTCAATTACGAAGAGACCAAAACGCTCATAGCCAGGATGTAAGTTCTCCACTCTGTTGCTATCATAAAGAAAACACAAGCTAGGAACCAGGCAGGACCGTCTTTAAATGGTAAAACTGTTATATACGTTTCCTCAGCGACACTCTTGTTATTAGAAATCATAACCTTTCAGGTGTAAGTTTCCAAAGGTGCCTGCAGTCCACCTGTCCACAGGTGTAGCACTGAGCGCTAGACCTTATTAGGTGAAATCCTTCCGCTAGCGTCCGCTTTAGTTCTTCCACCCTCCGCCCCCACGTTCATCACTCCTCTGTTGTTCCAATTGCTTTCAACTTTCAAGATTTTCGACAGCCAGCTAATTTGAGAGAACTTTGGCAAATAGCAAATTTGAAGCAGACTCCTTCGTAAGTATTGACTTCTACATCACGCAACTAAACACTGATCAAGTAGAGAGAAGCTTCAAAACAGCAAACACAAAAATGGCACCAGTATTTAAGGTTGCGTTGGTGCAGCTTTGCCCGAAGGTTTGTTGACATTCCCATATTTAACTTCTTTGGAAATGATCTATCAGTGATAGATGTTCATCAAAATGGTACCATTTAAAGGCCGTTAGCGACTTTTCCGTCTTTGATTTGCTCATTATTTGAGCTTAGCTAGCCAGCATGGGTTTCAATGTGGGGATTCTGGCCTCCAGTCGTCATTGCTATGCAGTTCGTTTCAGTAGTCTCGATACAAAAAGGGGGACGTAGTTTGGAAATACCTGCTTTGCTTGTTTCTTTTCCTCCTATTCAAATGTTATTCGTGTGTGAAATTCGCAACATGCGAAGTCCACGATTTTCTGGGGTTTTGTAAGAACTCGAGCTCATGTCTTTCTATTAGCCTTTAGCTATCGATTACAACTATAAAAAAGCAGTAGAATTTATTCGGAAAGCCGCCTCCAAAGGCTGTGACCTTGCCGTTCTCCCCGAATATCACCTCACATCATGGGTTCCAGATGAACCCGAATTTCTGCAACTGTGTCATCACGACATCACATCCAAATATCTCTCTGGTTACCAGTCTCTCGCTTCAGAACTCAAAATATCTATCGTTCCAGGAACCATCTGCACTTTGCATCCTGAAACTTCTCAACTCCACAACACGGCTCACTTTATTTCCCCTGAGGGCAAAATTATTTCTTCTTACACCAAGAAGAATCTCTGGCATCCTGAACGTCCACATCTAACCTCGTCTACAAATGATCCACACACCACTTTCGATACTCCTCTTGGGAAAGTCGGCATGCTTATTTGCTGGGATGCCGCATTTCCCGAAGCATTCCGAGAGCTCATTTCTCAGGGCGCGAAAATTATCATCATCCCAACTTTCTGGACTCTCAGTGACTGTACTCCTGCCGGGTTAGCACGAAACTCGCTTTCTGAAGAATTGTTTGTTCAATCTACACTAGTTTCTAGAGCGTTTGAAAACACGTGCGGAATCGTTTTCTGTAACGCTGGAGCTCCTGTAGGAAAGGGGAAGGAGGATTCAGGATTTTTGGGAATCAGCCAGGTCACTGTACCATTCCAAGGAGCTCTTGGCAAGATGGGAAGAGAAGAAGGAGTGAATGTGGTAGAACTAGACATGCAAATTCTAGAAGATGCGGAAGAAGCGTACAAGGTACGCATGGACATTGGAGGAGACGGTTGGCATTATGCACATACGTTGAAGAGAGGGAATAGCAATGAGGAAAGCAAGTTGTGAGGAACGTAGTTCGATTAGATCGTTCCTTGCTATCAAATCACTTGTCGATACATCAGATTATCTCAATGTTTCAAATCAACTCAAATGGTTCTGGAACAGTTCATGAATGTGGTACGAAGGAGAGAAAAACAACTAACCGTTGAAATTTGAAGTACTCTTTCGACCCTGTAAACAAAACCGAGGAAGAATCAACAACTCGTGCGTATTGCTAAATGTAGCTTTGAGACATCAGAAAATGGTTACTAATATCATTGATATTTCTTTTTAACTATTCCTCGACCATGATACTGTTATCTGGAATACTAAGTACTGGAAAATCAGACATTTAGCTCCCGGTGAACTATAATGTACCTGATATATTCTCAGTGAGATTTCAAACGTGGATAATGTGTTCCAATGTGGTGTTTGTCTGCGCGGAAGATGCAGTTTGATAAATCTCAATCCCCACTTTTAATATATACACACGCCCTTATGCTTATTAATCAACATCCAAGTTCCAAAATTTACCTGCGTCAGTGTGCCTCAATAATGTAATGGCTCTTGTTCGAGAATATATGTGTGTACCGGTATTGATTGACGATTAATTATATATTGCTTGAGACTTAACAATTCTTCCTCTATTGAACCCTTCTCTCCTGCTTTAGTGTACTTTATATAATCGATCATTAGTCCACAATATCCTTAGTGGGCCATCGCGACCAAATCAGGTAGCAATACCTTCCAGGGTCATTCTTTCTCAGACGATGAGATCACACAGCACGACTCATATATGATATCGATTCCAAAATTCACTGATATTCCGATTACGAGATTCGACGAACCAAAATGCCTCCAAAGACCAGAGGAAGACCGAAGGGAAAAGGCAAAGCTGCGGCTCAGAATGCAGTCCCAGATGTATATCGTGATATGCTAGAAGAGGCCATACCATCCTAATTAGCAGTACCCGAAAGGCTTCTAAAGAGACGGAGAGTTGGTTTACGAGATGCTGTAGTTACGGCACCAGAAGCAGGGCCATCGAAACCTTCTGTGGCAAAGTCACGTGACGAAGATGAAGATGATGAAGATGTCGAATTTGAGGATGTTATGACGGCACCAATGAGTCTTAATGGTGAGGACCCAGAGGATGATTTGAGTGGGCCTCAGCAGACTGCATACAGAGACTCGGATGAGGAAACTGACGAGAGCGATGTAAATATTGAAATTGACTGGGAAAATATCAATTTTGACACCAAAGACGATGATCCACCAGGAGATTTAGAATTAACCCTCACCAGACAAGCACCTACACGTCAAGCTTTTACTCCCAGGCGGAAAACTCTCACTCAGGAGGATAAAGCACTTCGATTGGAGACTCATAAATTGCATCTTTTATGTTTCCTGTCACATGTTGAGAGAAGAAATGGTTGGTGTAATGATCCTGTAGTCCAGGATTCTCTTAGGCCACTTTTGAATAGAAAAATTATGTCGTTTTTGAAACCCAGAAAGGATCTATCACAATTTAGTCAAGCGGAATCGTTGAAGAAGGGTTTGGATATGGTGGCTGTTCTGTGGAGGACAAAATTCCAGATTACAAAAAGGGGATTAAGGAGAGCACTGTGGGCAGATAATGAAGACGATATCAAAAATGTAAGACTTCTCGTAAGCTATAGCTGAAACATGTGCTGATATGATTTATAGTATAAATTGCCCGATGATGCAGATGCTTCATATGAAAAGGCAGATTTCAGGAAAGCGGCGACGGAACTAAAAGGGTCTAGAGACTCAGGAGCGCAATTGTTCTGTGCATTGTTAAGAAGTGCAGATGTAGAAGCCCGTTTAACATGTTCTTTACAACCTCTGTCCTTCACCACCGGCGGCCCATCTATGCCCAAACCACCCAAACCAAAAGCGAGACCAACCTTTCCGCCTCCACCCACACCCTCACCAGGACCCAGTAATTCAACCCTCCTCTCAAATCCACGCAGTCTCCTCGGACATCTTGGTGTCGCCGGCTACAACATCCCTACAATTAATCCCGCACCTTTACCTCCACCAACTCCAAAAGCAAAAGCCATCCGCGAATCCCCCTTCCCCATCTTCTGGGTTGAAGTCCTCGATTCTGCTCACCAAAAATGGATTCCCATCGACCCCCTAGTCACAGAAACAATCTCCAAACCCCGCTCTTTTGAACCACCCCTCACAGATAAAGAAAATGCGCTCTCATACGTCTTAGCTTTTTCCTCCGATTCATCTGCCCGAGATGTAACCCGTCGTTACGCCAAAGCTCCCAATTCCAAAACTCGCAAACAACGCATCGAATCCATGCCCGGCGGACAAAAATGGTGGAATAAAGTTCTCTCTCATTATTCTCGGGGTTGGAAAACAGATGTTGAACAAATTGAAGACGGAGAATTGGCAGCACTAGAAGGAAGAGAACCTATGCCAAAAAATGTACAGGATTTCAAAGACCATCCTGTTTATGCACTTGAACGCCATTTGCGAAGAAATGAAGTTATCGTCGCCGAAAGAGAAAGTGGAAAAGTAGCTACCGGGAATGCAAATGCGAGTGGGATTAAGAAATTGGAAAACGTATATCGCAGGAAAGATGTCCACATATGCAAAAGTGCAGACGCATGGTATCGACTTGGTCGCGAAGTCAAAATGGGCGAAGAGCCCGTAAAAGTCGTACCATCTCGACACACAAGAAAACCCGATTTCGCAAACGAGGAAGAAAGGGAAGAAAGAGCAGGTACAGCCCTGTACACGCAATTACAAACCGAACTCTTCATCCCACCCCCTATAGTAAATGGTCGGGTACCCAAAAACTCGTTTGGAAATATAGATATATATGTACCATCTATGGTTCCTAAAGGGGGTGTTCATATCTCAGCACCAGAAGCAGTATATGCGGCGAAGTTACTGGGTATAGATTTTGCAGCCGCGCTTACGGGATTTGAGTTTAGAGGGAGACATGGAACGGCGGTTTTGAGAGGTATTGTGGTGGCGAAAGAGTATAGAGAGGCGGTGGAAGAAGTTGTGCGGGGATTTAAAGATGAGAGGGAGAGGGAAATAGAGGATGAGAAGAGGTATATGGTCTTGAGGCTTTGGAGGAAGTGGTTACTGGGATTGAGGGTTAAGGAGAGGGTGGATGGGTATTTTGATGATGAGGAAAGGGAGGACGATGCTGAGGTTGGTGAAGAGAGCGAGGCTCATGATGAGAAGGAGGAAGTGGAATCTGAGATGGGAGACGGTGGGTTTGTGAGAGATGACGGGGAAGAAGAAGGGGGTGGATTCGTAAAGGATGATGAGGATGACGATGTAGGGGTAGGAGGTGGTTTTGTGAAAGAGGATGAGAATATGGAGAGCGATGATAGTAGTGAGTTGAGCGATACGTATACAGATGATGAATATGACGATGATATAGACGGTGGATTTTTCCCAGAATAGATTTTTATAAAGGAAAAGTATGATAAATAATACATTCATTACTTTTATCTAACCATCTTACATCTCCGGATCACATCCATATGTTCTCCCCACCAATCTCGCCTCTATTAAAAGAAATCCATTGATTCTAGCAAGGGCCTCGCGACCACAGCTGCCACGATACAATGGTTCCAAAGAAACTGGAGGCTAACTCGGGTATTCCATAATTACCTTATTATCATCACCCTTGTGCCTAAGCCCGGGAATATACCGCTCTCACACTACTCCTTAACCCCCATAACCCAGGTCATATATCCCGTCGGCCATGTGTGTCTCTCCCTCCCACTCAACACCTTCCACCCATTCGTATCACCGCCACTCTTCTTCATCAATGCCTCCACTTCCCCGGCACTCCTGGTCCTAACCGAACTTATGATCCCGTCAAATACCAACACAAAAGGAATGATGGGTATAATATATGTGAAAAATAGATGGCCTGGAGAACGCCAAAAGTAAAAGGGAGTAATTCCGAGAATCATTATGCCCATGGCGAACATTGTTATTAGGGAGGAAATGGTGCGTTCTTGGAGCTCGAATATACTGCACTCATGTGTTAGTAATTTTGACAAAACAAATGGGAAAGAAAGAAGATTGGAGAAAAGGAGGGGAAACATACCCAAACCCATCCGCGGTTTCCACCGTATTCTTCAATATATCGCCTCCCAATTCATCACCAAAATGATGAAAAGCCAAATTGTTTAAGCGGAAAACTTTGGTCTCGCCATGTACACCATTTGCCTCACCATTGATATTCTTTAATAAATCTCTCGGCGCGTTTGCTGCATCGACAGATTGAGATATAAAATTGAGGTTTTCGCTGCGTTTCGACGCTTCTGTCCAATCCGGAATATGAGGATGCAAATCCGTCAACACGAATTGTACCTTCCCATGTCTGTCATCGCCATTGACAGGACGTGGTGAACGTAAAGCGAGTCCGTCTATCTGGTTTCTCGATGTAGCCGCGACTTCGGCATATGAGACTTCATGGTTTGCGATTGATGAGGTCGAGGCATTGGAGGTGTTACAAGTAGAGGAGCTATTCAAATGTGCATTCATGTACACTTCGATATAAGGAGTAGGACCTCCAGCCCCGGCACAGAAATCGACATAAGTATAGGATGTGACGTTGTTGGAGAGTACTCGAGAGAGGGTTTTGGCGACTAATTGTGCGGGGGAGGAGGGTTGGATGATGGGGACGCGGAAGGTCCAGCAGAGGGTCATACAGGATTGAACTTTTAGACGGAGGTATTGGGGAAACCTGTGAAGAGATATTAGTGGTGGGAGGAAGTGAAATGACGATGAAAGATCAATGAAAGATGGGAGAAGTGTGGAGCTTGGAGAGCTTGTCTTGAGCTGCAAGGGGCAACATACCAGGGTTGATCATTGATCTCGAACAAATGAAGTCGTGGACAGATGAGTACCATTTTTCCTTAATATCTCCTCGTATCTTCAATTCAAGTATAACGTATATCTCAAGACGAAAGATGGAAATCGGCAATTGAAAGATGTCAAGTTGCAGCAAACGAATGATAAATGATGTTCCCCAAATATGAAACATGAAGCTTTATCTCTTATCCTCACCACGCTAGTTCTGGCCCAAAACCCGGGTTCCTTCATTCCATTCTTGTGCACATTGCATCACCACATTTTTCACGCTTATGATTCTTTATCCGATGTCGTACGGAATCGAATGAGAATGTTGATCTCGGCGATTATATCAATTGCTATTGCGATTTGCATCGGGAGTGCTTTGTCTAAAGGTTCGGAGATCAGGAGAAACGGAAAAAAACTGAGGTAAATGAACACGAATCTGGCACGAAATCACGAGGCTACACATCCCTCTAGTGATGATCCCACATGATGTTGGAACTTCGTACGAGTGTACATTCACTTGCTCTCCCTGTTGGCTGTTGGCATCCTTCACTCACAAATGTGTACACCAAAATCCTTTCTCCGGCTCCTTATCAAACTAACACGCCATCCAGACGACCACCATATACATTACCATTAGTTGGAAATGGTATCCTGTTTCTCCATGCTCGTCATAAGCTCTTTTCCTGGTTCGTCAAGTGCGAGCGAAGATTTGGATGGGAAACATTCGAGATTTCAGTTCCTTCATTACCACCCGGTGTTGTGATAAATGATCCGAAGAATCTCGAATACGTTCTGAAAAATGAAGGCATTTTTGCAAAAGGGGACTTTTTCAAGAGGAGATCTTGGGATTTGTTCGGCAATGGAATCATCAATGCTGATGGAGATCTTTGGAAAGTGCAGCGAAAAGCTGGCTTGAATTTTCTCAATGCTTCAAATCTAAAAGTTCTTACCGATGTTGCACTTCCGAAATATCTAGAGGAGACTTTGGCACAGCTCAGGATTGTAGTAGATTGCAAGACTATCGATTTAGAGGCCGTGTTTCATGAACTGACTACGAAGCTTATGGGACGAATGGCATACAATGTAAGGATTGGAATCTCCAGAATGCGACTATAGGGCTCTTCACTGACAGTGTTAGATGGACATGCGTTCAGGTGACCCATTCTCATTAGCTTTCGAATACGCATCCGGAGCTACCGGAGAAAGGTTCCAAAATCCTCTTTGGCGTGTCACTGAGATAGTACTTGGTGGTCGTTTTAGATCATCGATAGCAAAAGTCAAAGCCTTTGGTACTGATATTGTGTCGAATGCTGTTAAGGCCCGACAAGAGAAGTATCAAGTGAACAATGAACAAAACTCCATGGAGTCTATCTCCGGTAGTTTAATCAATTCCTTGTTGGATTCAATTGACGATCATCAGATGGTAGCTGATGCAGCCCTGAATTATCTTTCTGCTGGTATGTATCATATCAAATAGCCGTATACCAATTCTTCAACTGATGATTCCCAGGCCGTGATACTACTGCACAAGCTTTAACGTGGACATTTTATCTCCTCATGCGTCATCCAAGAGTCATAGACAGCGCTCGTCGAGAAGCAGCCTCTCTTGCTAAAGAAGGTCCCCACAGAAATTCAACAACATACAAGCCAACAACTGTTCCGTATATCATGGCTATTTTCTACGAAGCATTAAGACTTTATCCACCAGTACCATTTGAACTGAAACAATGCGAGAAAGCGACTACATTACCTGATGGGACCTTTCTTCCTAAACACGCTGTACTTGTTTGGTGTCCATGGGCGATGAATAGGTCAACATTGATTTGGGGTGAGGATGCTGATGACTTTAGACCTGAGAGATGGCTAGAAGATGGCATCTTGATTTCGAAGACTGCTTTTGAGTATCCAGTATTCAATGGAGGACCGCGTACTTGTCTAGGAAAGAAAATGGCAGAAGCTCTGGCTGCTCAAGTAATTGCAACATTGGTCGTCAATTGTAACTTTTCGCTGGTCGATCAGAAAGAGAGAATAAGTAAGAATAGTCTTACTCTGCCCATGGAGGGTGGGCTGCCGTGTAGAGTGAGTATCATTGCCTCTGCATAAATCACGATCCCCGTCACAGAGCGTTAGTTGCTTACTTGTGGAAACAATATGACCAATGATTCATTGGCAATGTACAAACGTTCATTCCCATTCAACTTTAATCACGAATTATGGATTTCCCAATTCAGGACGAATAAAACTATTCGGCGTTTGAGCTATTTTTCTTTGATCTCCGAGGTTATAACATCTTGTTCAATATTTCGACATTCCAAGCATTAATCCTTCTTATTGATTAATGCCATGTGAGCACGAATAGGTAGTCGAGAAAGACCTGAGTTCACCGGAGAAGTGTGATCAAGGATGCTTGAAATTTGATGTTCCTTCCCTTGTTCGACAAATCAACCAATCAGATACGCGCTTATCACAAAGTCGTCAGCGTCCTGTATGCAGATGACAAAGACAAAAGAATAGAAGTCCGCGGTTGTTTTCAGATTTTGCAAACTTCGGCCAGTGTATTCTCTCCATTTTGACATAATTCAAAAATGGGTTACGAAATGTACCCCACAATTCCAAATACGAACATGTATATATGTTGAGACATGAGCCACCTAATCGATCTTCAACTGCTTGATATAATCACGCATCGATATTCAAAGATGACTGCTGTACACCTGAAAACTATCAAAACTGATGGCGTCGACATATTCTATAGAGAAGCCGGGCCCTCTGATGCTCCTACACTCCTTCTCCTCCACGGCTTTCCCAGCTCGTCTCATCAATTCCGCAATTTAATTCCTCTTCTATCTAGGAAATATCACCTCTTAGCTCCAGATATCCCTGGTTTTGGGTTTACTACAATTCCTGAAAGTCTCAACTACAAGTACACATTTGATGCTCTAACCACTTCCATCGAGTCTTTCTTGCGTGGACTGAAAGTTCAAAAATACTCAATCTACCTCTTCAACTACGGCGGTCCAATTGGATTGCGTCTTGCAATTCGTCAACCACATGCTATACGATCGATCATCTCCCAGAATGGTAATGCATATACCGAAGGACTCGGTAGTTTCTGGGCTCCTCTCGAGCAGATGTGGGCAACTAAAACTCTAGAAGAACTCGCTTCATCCAGAGAATCCCTCAAAGGAGTCATTTCATTGGATTTCACCAAATGGCAATACGTTACCGGGACACCGGAAACTAATCTCCACAAAATTGCACCAGAGTCTTATACCTTGGACTATGCTCTGATTTCCCGTCCTGGAAACACGGATATCCAACTCGATCTTTTTTATGATTATCGTACCAATATTGATTTGTACCCAGAGTTTCAGAAATTCTTCAGAGATACAGATGTACCGATTCTGGCAGTTTGGGGAAAGAATGATGAGATTTTTGTTCCGGCTGGGGCGGAGGGGTTCAAGAAAGATAGTAATAATGTGGTGGTGGAGTATCTGGATGCGGGACATTTTGCTTTGGAGACTAATGTTGAGGAGGTTGCGGATGCAATTTTGAGGTTTAAGGAGAAGTTCAGACTTTGAGGGAGACACGGATTAGCTTGGGATGTTTGATCTAGCTTTCTGAGCGAAAATGGATGGTTACGTTGGAAGTAATGTTCAAAATTGTTTCGTTAAAACAATCAAACCCACTTTTGTTAGACAATTTCTTATATTTGGTGAAACTAACACATAACGAGGGTCTCTATCTTGTTTTATCCTGTATCTTTTACATTTCCTTTCCAATTCTATCGTTCGTCTCCCTCAAAGCCCTCTCATGCTATCGCATCACTAGTCTCGATTTACCTTCTTGGAGCTGTTGTATACTTTCACTTCGTCATCTTTCTTAATGTAACAGGATTATGTAAAAGAGGTCAGATAGACAAATGTACATATCGTTGAAGTATATGACATCCATATAATATTCAAGAAAGGAACTTCCTCTGGTTGCGTCATAATATTATCTATTCGAGAGTTTTGACTTGATGATTATATTATCTTCATATCTCTATCATGATGTAGATCAGTTGTGATTATTTTGAGCTGATTTTGAATATATTGATGATTAATTATCTGGTTAATGTGCACTTCATGTATTCAACGAATCTTTTGGGATTACCTCCACGGTGCATAATAGGTCTAACGCTTTGATTGATATTATGTATTTTAACCAATTACTATCTGAGAAAATGATCTTCATATCAATATCAACATGATAAGAGTATACATGCCATGCGTAATCGTGACACCATTAATATTCCATATTAATATAAATTTCAGGAATTAAAGAGTCTACCAATAGATTGGTATTCCCTTGACGATAGGTCGGAACTGGCCCAAACATTCCTTTACTATCTTTCTCGATTTGGGAAGGGTCCACTTCGTATCTTTCCATGAATCTCCGCCTCAAAATTTCATAAACTTCTCCTTTGGCGTGATCATACCCATATTCATAAATAGCAATATCTTCAGGAATGTCCATCATGTGTTTAAGATCTCGTACTTGCACTAACTCTGATGCATCTTCCTGAAAGCAGTCCTCCCAGAGCGTTTTTCTAACTTTACGCTCGTGAAGTCTCAGTTGTTTCAAACGAAAATCCAACCTGTCAATCTTCAGACGATTAACTTCTTCACGGCTTTTCAATAATTCGAACCGATGAAAGAATAGAGATAATAAAGTGTAAATTGTGAAGACAATCAAGGAGGCGAAAACGACGGGTCGAATATAAACTTGCTCCGGCTGAGTGATGTAGCAGAGGGTTCCATCTTCACATGTGGAATTTTGTATTGAGGTCATTGTGGTTGGAAGCGAGGCCGAAGAATTGATGAATGATGGTGGAATATGATTCAAACTCGCGGCGTGAGAGGAAGATGTAAGATTCATCTGTCTGCGTGATGTGATGCGTAATTTCTAGGATTTATGGTAGACGGAATGAGATATTTGTCAATGTGAGGAAGACTGAAGTTGAGATTGAAGTGAATTTTCGAGGTTTTTATAGGAATCGATTTCGAAAAGGACACGATTTTATGATTCATTACAGAATAATACATCAGACTTGTTTTCCCACTAAGGAAACTTTAAACATCTAGTTTGTCCTCTAGATTAGTTAATCCTGATACCAAGTTTGCTAGTATATCTCGTGACATATCTTCCACGATTAAAGTTTAGAACGATTCCATATCGGAGAAGAATTCAGATTAGAAAAACTCCGCAAGATCTCAATCACTCTACTCAAAACTTGTAGGTGTATACTGCTATATACATTATTCTAGAGCCTGTAATCATAGAAATATACATCTATTGGAAATAGACAAAAGGAGTTTGTTACTAGCATACTGCTTAGTATTATATATATGATTTCCAACAACATCAAATCCTTTTCATCATTTTTTGTTTACATCTTTTAGAACCTGTTTAATAGTGTGGTCATGATAAAGCTCTTGAAGCTATCAACTCTTGGCTTCAATGATGTGCATGCCAAGCAGAATAAAAAGTATACTATGGAATAAGTTATGTTCCGCCGCTTTTGTTTTGCCATCAATAGAATCATTCTATTTCATATACTATAGTAGATCTTCGAAACATTCCAATGTGGGGGGAAATGAAGGATTTAATGTATATGACGTGCTGAGCACCATGATTTATAGCCCGAAAATGATGTCAAGTATTATTTTTATACTTAAGCTTGATGACGAGTATGTTTTAACGGAACCTGAGATGAAATTTACAAAATAGTATCATTCTATTAGAGATTGTCCCCAGTAGAGTCTAACAATATAAAGTTTGATAATAATTTCCTCAGACATCGTATTTCTGAACTCAACTCGTCGAGGGAAAATTCTAAGAGATATAACAGCAGAAAGCTCCTATCGAGGCCTACTCGATAATATAAAATCTAGAGTATTAAGCTTTTTCTCTGACCCTTCGTAGCTAAAAATAACAACGGACTCGCTAGTACTCTCTATAATTATTTTTTATATCTTTCAGAACCTGCGTCTATACTCGTGTTGTATAGCTTTAGAATCCTACGAATTTAAAAGATTTTGTGTACTTTTTATATAAATTTGAATTTTGAAGCTATTCAGAGATGTTAGATTCTGTTGGTTTGAGAAGGATACAGAAGACGTAGCACCCACGTATTCGTAGGTCCTGTATGTCTAATTGTATTCTATCTAAAGAGCTAGCTATGTGGGAAAG